>CM039597.1:26953553-27014676 GCA_022457205.1 Saccharum spontaneum
GATTTTCATTGGTTGCAACAATCCAGCAGGTCTCTGATGCTCTGCTTTCACCCTCTGACAAGTATCACACAATGCCACATACTCAGCCACATCTCGCTTTAATCCAACCCACCAATATTTCTGTTTAAGATCCAAATACATCTTAGTACTACCAGGATGAATAGAATAAGCTGACTCATGAGCTTCACGAAGAATTGCCTGTCTAATAGCTTGATCCTCAGGTACACACAGCCTCTTTCCAAACCACAAAATTCCATTATCATCCATTCTGAAGCCTGGTGACTTACCAATCACTATATCCTCCGCTATCTTCTTTAGTTTCTCATCCTTCAATTGATCCTTATAGATCTCTTGCTCTAAAGTAGGCTCTATCACTAATGCCATTGTATTAGTAACAATTCCCAAGTTCAAATATTCAAATTCAGCACATAACTCACTAGTCAAAGACAAGGTTCTTATCTCATTGGCATAACTCTTCCTACTAAGAGCACCAGCTACTACATTAGCCTTACCAGGATGATAGTGTATCTCAATATCATAATCCTTAATCAACTCTAACCATCTGCGTTGCCTCAAATTCAGATCTGACTGAGTGAAAATATACTTCAAACTCTTATGATCAGTGTATATATCACTCTTATGTCCAATCAAATAATGTCTCCAAATCTTTAAAGCATGAACAACAGCTGCTAACTCCAAATCATGTGTAGGATAATTCAACTCATGCTTTCTCAACTGTCTAGATGCATAAGCCATGCCTTCTTGCATAAGAACACATCCCAAACCTTGACGAGAAGCATCACAATAAATGGAAAACTTCTTACTCAAATCTGGTAAAACCAAAACAGGCGCTGTAGTCAACCTCTTCTTCAACTCCTCAAAACTAGCTTGACATTTATCAGACCACACAAATTTGGCATTCTTTTCTAACAGAGATGTCATAGGTTTAGCAAGTTTAGAAAACCCTTCAATGAACCGTCTATAATATCCAGCTAAACCCAAGAAACTGCGAATCTCACTAACATCGGTAGGTGGTTTCCAATTCAATACATCCTTCACCTTGCCTGGATCCACCGATATACCTCCATTAGAAACAATATGACCAAGAAATGAAACTTCCTTCAACCAAAACTCACATTTACTTCGCTTCGCATACAGTTTATGCTCTCTAAGCTTCTGCAACACCAACCTCAAATGTTCAGCATGCTCTACATCTGTCTTGGAAAATACTAGTATATCATCGATAAATACCACCACAAACTTATCCAAATATTCCATGAACACCTTATTCATCATGTACATAAAGTATGCAGGTGCATTAGTCAATCCAAACGACATAACAGTATACTCATACAATCCATACCTTGTAGTAAAAGCTGTCTTTGGAATATCAGAGGCACGAATCTTCAACTGATGATATCCAGAACGTAAATCAATCTTAGAAAACACACAAGCACCTCTCAACTGATCAAACAAGTCATCAATCCGGGGTAAAGGATACTTATTCTTGATAGTTACTTCATTTAGTGACCAATAATCAACACACATCCTCTGACCACCATCCTTCTTATCAACAAAAATGACTGGTGCTCCCCAAGGTGATGAACTAGGTCGAATAAAACCTTTTTCTTGTAATTCTTTAATTTGTTTCTTAAGTTCTTCTAATTCATCTACTCCCATCCTATATGGTCGTTTGGCTATAGGTGTAGTTCCAGGTAATAATTCAATAAGAAATTCAATGTCTCGGTCAGGTGGCATACCTGGCAATTCATCAGGGAAGACATCCGGAAATTCCTCAATCACTGAATTCTCCTTAATAGTATCTTCAATCTGATTCACCACCGCGGTTGATTGCTTCTGCATTGCTACATCCACATTGATTTTATCTCCATTAGGCGCAGTCACAACTACCACTTTCTGCTGACACTGAATCTCTGCCTGATTTTGCATCATCTAGTCCATACCTAATATCACATCAATCCCAGATGTTCGCAACACTATAGGAGTTATCTTAAACTCTACCCCCCTTAATACCATACTAATTGGAAGACAACGATTACTGGTTTGCATAGTACCTCCAGGTGAATTTACTAAGAGAGGTTCTTTCATAGCTAGCATGGGTATACTATGCATTTTAACAAAAATATTGGATATGAATGTATGAGATGCTCCAGAGTCAAAAAGAACAGTTGCGGGAGTGGAATGTACATTGAACGTACCAATCATAACTTCTGGTGCATTATGAGCTGTATCAGAAGACACGTGATTCACCCTTCCAGCACCGGATTGCCTCTGGTTGCTCTTCTGACTCTGAGGAGTCTGTTGGTTTTGCTTCTCAGGACAATTATAAGACAAATGGCCCTCTTTACCACAGACAAAACATCTAATAGGAGTGCTGGGAGTACTATTCTTTATGGGGGTAGCATTGGGATTTCCAGTGCGAGGAGTCTGTTGCCCAGTCTGCTGATACTGTTGACGCTGTGGATATGATGAACGCTGTTGCGACTGATTGTTTTGCCAATTTTGGGACCACCTCTGATTTGAATTGCGATTCCACTGGCTAACCGGTCCCTGAAACTTCTGATGAAAGCCATGCTGAGAATTTGTGCGTTGACGGTTGTTGCTTCCTGAGCCTTGCACCTTCATCTTTCTTTTTCTATCCATCTCCCTACGCTCATTATCCAGCACAATAGCTTTGTTCACCAGCTCTTGAAAACTAGCATAGCTATTCCCCTTCAGTTGCAAGCGAAGATCATAATAAATTCCCTTCAAGAAAAGACGCTGCCTGTCTGCATCTTCCCTAACTTCATTGGGAGCATAGCGAGCCAACTGGGTGAACCTGTCATGATATTCACTCACACTCATCTGTCCCATCCTCAGGTTTCTGAATTCTTCCTGCTTCAGCTCAATTATACCTTCAGGAATATGACGAGCTCGAAAATCTCTAACAAACTCATTCCAAGTGATAGAAGGAGCATTGTCAGGACGTGCAGCCTGGTACGACTCCCACCAAGTCTGAGCTGTCCCTTGTAACTGACCAGATGCATACAACACCTTCTCCATATCATTGTATTGGGCTATATTCAGCTGTTTCTCCACTGCCCTCACCCAATCATCTGCTTCTAAAGGATCAGCGGCATGAGAAAACACTGGAGGGCGTCCCTTCAAAAATTCTCCACGCTTATCCCTTACTTGAACAGGTGGTGGTCCTCCAACAGGGGGATTGTTCTGCATATGTTGCATAAACATCTGCATCAGCTGATTCTGAGTTTGCATGAGTTCCTCCATAGTAACGGGTGGATTAACACCCCCACGACCTCTGCCACGACCTCTGCCTGACATCTGTTCCCAAAACACAGAAGATGAAATTCAGTACAATCCGAGATGATGTATACAATAGATAAACAAAATCTGATTTTCTGGGCAAACTCCAATTTCAGCAACTCAATAAAACTGTCATATCTCGAACTACAGATGTCCAAATCAGATGATCTTTACATGGTTGGAAAGCTTATAAAATTACCTACAACTCGTATTCACAACACTTTTTCTGATTCTGTCAATAAATTGGTCAAAAACTGAACTTAACAGAAACTGTTCCCGAATTCCAGACTGTGCAGTAACTCCAACTTGAAACAGGTATATCTCTTAACTCATAATAGATATTAAGGTGATTCTTGTGGGATTGGAAAGATATAGAAGTCTAATTATTCTTAGTAAAATTTCTTAAATTTCCCATGAACGGATTTTAAGTTATTTCTAAAACATCCCAGACTGATCCCAAAAATCAGCAAAGGACAGAACTAAGTTAACCTCATATTCACTAATATATCTTGATCAAACTTAATATTCTTAACAATAGAATTTGTAGGCATGTCTACAAAACTCCAGCACACATTACAAAGATCCAAATCACACATTATCATAATAACAATCCATCAATCACACAATTGTTCACACCACAAACTGACTCTTAAAACCATCCAAACTTAAAATTAACTCGCAACTACTATCGTTCTTATTACATAGGGGTTTTTCCTATTTCCTAATTAAGCTTCTCATAAATCTTAGGACGACCTAACTCCGCCCTTAATTGGTCAATCTCCTTGTAAGCTTGTTCCTTAAGTTCTTTTTCCTTCAGCAACTCATCCTTCAGGTCCACCTCATGGAGAGCCAATTCACGAGCTAATGCCACCGTAGCTTGCAAAGTCAAGGAGGAATCATCTGCAAGTGGCACGGTCCAAATTCCCTTGTCATGCAAGAAACAAGGAAAGTGCCGAAGTGCACCCTTTAGCGTCTTGTCCGAGCATAGCCCATGGTAGTAAACAAATGCATTGAAAGCGACATCCTCCATGCTTGTCTCCACAGTTGCCCGGCTCACTCGGGTAATGAACTTTGACTCCACCTTAGGCTCCTTAGTGGTAGGATCCCTTTTCTTGACCCATAACTCCGTTTCCCAATAGGAATCCATCCATGGATGACTATACTCTGCACTGCGATACTCTAAAGTAGCCTCCCAGTCGTAGTAGTAGTTGTCCAAAGTTCTTGTCAACATATCATGGAAGAAAGCATCAGCCTTAGGGACCATGATATGAAACTTCGTAGTCCACCCCATAACTACATCCTCCATAGGTGTATCACCAACTCTTGATTCAGCATCAGATAGCTCTTGATCACCCTCTTCCTTTGGCTCCTGGGGTTTGAAACGAGCAACATATTGTGCAGCTGACAGACGGGGATGAGGAGGCATCTACAAGATTTAGACATAGATTAGATAGAATCAATGTATTTTCGCAATAGAATAAAGTAGAGGAAGCATAAAACTTTAGTAATTAACAAGGTGAAAAGAGGAAGCATGAATTAAGTGAAGTATGGATGCTATCAACGACCATTCTAACTAGGCTTGCGTCCTACAGTCAACACGGCTCTGATACCAATCTGTCACACCCATTTTTAAGGATAAAAATAGGATGCATAAAGTACTCATGTGCGCCCCAGGTCATGATCGCACACATAAGCAGACAAATTACATAGTATCATCACAGTGCTTATTACATAGCGAATAAATATTTAAAACATAGTCTTGAACGATAAATAATAATATCTAGTAATAATCTCCAGCGGAAACTCCACACAGGGACACGGTTGACTGGTTGACACAAGACTAGTACTCATTACGATAATCCTCATCATAATCTTCATCTGTTATGGTGGAAATAGCAAGAGTGAGTCCATGTCGAACTCAACAAATAGGGTTCATGAGGCTCAAATGGCTAGACACTGTTTAACTGCGGTTAGCTTTTAATCTTATAACTTTCATTTGAGTAGCATCAAGATAAACCACTTCCCATTAAAGAACCAATGATCAATTGCAATAATGATAACGAATAACATTAACAAGAGCATAATATTAATCAACAATAATTAAACATAGTATAACAATGGTGATCATCTATCTGTAGATGTTCCAAGGCCGCTCGTATCCGTGAGCACGGCTAGTATACCAGTTTTTAACTCTGCGCAGAGGTGTACACTTTCACTGTAAGTCATGATTTCCAAATGAGTGGGGAGATCAAGCCCAAACACCCAAAAACCATATAAAGCCACTCAAGAGTTCGTCTAACAAGTTAGGGCCATTAGATTCACTCGGCAGGCAGATGTAGAACCCCCCCTTCCCTGTGGCACAACAACCGCAGCCTATACACACTAGGCCAGGGGCTCGCACTACACCCAACGTGTCAAGTCATTCTTATGCCATTTAAGGTAACCACTAACAAGCTAGAAAAGGTCTCTTGAACAATTAAAGCCAGAGCCATATAGCCCTCACAGCTGTACTGTATATCCCGGATGATCACGTACAGATAAGTCCTTACGGAGAGTAACTAGAGCACCAAAAATAACACACAGGCTCTAGCCCCCTTTTAACAATAATTAAACCATCTTAAAGATTGATTGCTGGATCCATTAATCATAATGCAAGATCATTGTTCTTAGTTTAAGCACTAGCCATAGCTACCCATATGCATACACAAGGTTGACAAGGAATCAAGACATCAAGCGCTAAGTTATAATCTCTAAGGTTGTCAAGGTAAGCATATGCATATGTATGATAATTTTGATGAATAGATAACAAGGATAGTCCTGTGTTATACTTGCCTTGATCAAAGCTCTCCAAATAGTACTGCTGACTTGGCTCAAAGTAATACTCCGAATCGTCCAAGTACTGCTCACCTTCTATACTCGATCATCAATCAACAACATACATGCATCCAATCAAACATACACGAAGCAAACAAATAGATATAATTAGAACAGTACACCAACAGTAACAAAACAGTAATAAAAGTTTATAAAACTCTTCTACACGTTTCTACGATCACACAGACGCAAAGATCACCAAAATCGGAGTTAAAACGTGAAAGTTATGAATTTTCTAAGATTTCCTATAGATAAATAAATACTTAATTATAAACTCGAAAAATAAATTATCAAAACTAACTGTAAAACTACACTAACATGTAGAGTTCGCAAATACGAACCTAACGCAATTTGAACGGATCAAATCGGAGTTAAAACGAAGATTTTATGACTAAAACAATTCTAGTGGCAAAACTGTAAATTGCTGAAAACGTATTTTTGATTTAACCGGATGAAAATACGCTTTCCAAATGTGAAAACGCAATTCCCGGAATACGCAAAGGACCGCGGGTTGTTTACTAGAAAACGCAGGGGCTCTTTAGAAAATTTCACCGCGAACCGGTATGATCTAATCTGGACCATCAATCTCGAATCGGACGGCTACCATTCATCAGAGAAAATCATGAAGATGAAGTCGGTCATCTTCTCCCAAACCGGCCGCCGGCCGCCATGCCCGCCATGGCCGCCTCGCCGGAGAGCTTCGGCTCTCACGATTCCAACCGCGCTTCGCCCCGAATTCAACCCCAATCGAGAGAGGAGATCACAGAGAACATATCTAAACGGTCTAAGAGAGCTACGACGGCCCGAGGAAGGAACGAAGCAAGGGAAGGACGGCGGCACCATTGCCGATGCTTCCAAGCTCACCAAGACCCCGATTCGATGCTTCACATCATAAAATAAAAGCACGAGAAGAAGGAGGAGGAGATAGCGATCTCACCAACACGAAGAAAAGGAGCTCGCACCGTCCCGCAAGCCCCACCGACGACCAACCGAACCCGTCGACCTCCTAAACCCTAAAACTCCGATTTCTTGTGGCAACCCTAGCGTTTTAGTTGAAAAACGGAAACTAGAGATCCTATGCAACCTATTAATAGCCTCACATAACCGTATTCGATTAGGAAACTCAAGATTCACGATTTGGACGGTGGATCCGGTGTTCGTGTCCGGCTTGAACACGGCTGGAGGAGGGAGACACGACCGACAGGGGGGACCCATCGATCAGCGACTCAAGGGAAAAAAAGAACGGCCGCTGCGGGCTCAACCGACCTGGGCCGCGCGGCTGCTGCCCCTGGCCGACTTGGGCCGCTGCGCTGCTTATCGGACCGGCCCACGAGGACACCGCCCAGCTCCTGCCGAGGCCCAACACGGCCGCTGGCCAACAGGCCGACCCAAGGCTTCCGGCCTCCAGCAGCAGGTAAGTTTTTTCCTTTTTTTTTCATTTACTTGCTTTCAAAAATATTTAAAATACAATCTCATCCAAAATAATATAAAATAAAATATAACAAATTCACACCACACAATAAAAATATATGCAACAGCATGAATGCAACACAAATATAATTTATTATTATTTTAGTTTTGTATTTATTTATTATCTAACTTATTCCAATTTTGTTATCTCAAAATTTGGGTGTTACACTTGTGGAGTGGACTCGAAGGCGAGGGAGATCAGGTGGGGGACGTGGGGTCGAGTGATGGGTATCACGGGCGGGCAACCAGGAGGGAGAGCGGCGATGCGGCCGCCGGCAGTGCCATGGATTTGGGATTTTGGGGCCGGTGGTGGTACGACTGTAGGAGCAAACTGTACACGCAAAACTGCGGTAAAGAATTATGGCACATGTACGGAGCATTAAATATAGATAAAAAAAACTAACGGTATAGTTTGGTTAGAAATTGTAAGATAAATATTTTGAGCCTAATTAGTCCGTGATTTGACACTAAAATGCTACCGTAACAAATATGCTAATGACGGATTAATTAGGTTTAGTAAATTCGTCTCGTAGTTTCCAGGCAAGTTATGTAATTAGTTTTTTATTAGTATCCGAAAACCCCTTCCGACGTCGCACAAAACATCCGATGTGATATTTATCTAAAAAACTTTTCATCTACAGATTCGTAAATGAGTTTGGCTAGGAGAGGTTGGATTGGGAAAGGGAAACGGAATAAGGTGCAAAGAATGTATGGTTAGGATGTAATATTATCCTTTAGAGGGTGGGATACTATTTCCTTATTCCATTTGCTAAATATTAGGATAGTATTGCACTGCACCAGACAACATGAAAAGCAACACTGGTAGTACTATGCTTGCACGATACTGATATTGTAGATCGTTTTTTTTTCTTTGCACGATACTGTCATACTGATATTGCCAGCCTAGAGCAAGGAATTTCCTTGCTAGCACAAAACTTTAAGGCAAGCTAGGCTACCAACTATTTTTTTATTTTTCAAGGCTTTCTATCGTCAAGATAGAATATTTTTAGAAATAATAACAAAATTCTTCTTTATAAAAAAAAGACAAGGTGAGGTGGAAGAGCTAGGACCAAGCTTTGCGGTCTCCAAGCATTTGTAACATGTCTAGATTGTTGATTTTTTTAATTGTAAAATAACATGTTATGTGGTGGTATGAAACTGTGTTTCCAAGTCTTGATTTCAATCCTCTTTTTGTCGCCTCAAATTGTTTTCTAGTTTTTTTCCACTGTCGAGTACTCATTGAGCGCGCATGCAGCCACCTTCAATTCAGACATTGCGATATCGTCTTGTATTGTTTTTGCTTTTTTCCACTTTCGAGTACTCATCGAGCGGCCATGCGGCTGGCTCCAATTCAGACACAGCAGTTCACAACCAGCTCAAATGTCTAAAATCTGGTTAGAGGACAAGGCTCACGGTTTTTTTTGGCCAGTTTTTCACTGGTTCAACGTGCATATGAAACTTCATATAGCTCCTAGAATCGGCGCTCCCCAGCGATCGTGATTACTGTATACGTACGGTCCTCCAGTCCGTGGCTCCTAGAATCGGCGCTCCCCCAGCGATCATGATTACTGTATACGTACAGTCCTCCAGTCCGTATCCTCCACGTGTTCGGCTCCACCGGCCCCCACCTCCTCTCCTCGCCGCTGCCTCCTGGGCCCGCATCCTCCTGCTCATCGGAACAGCCACGCCCCTCAGGCCCACCATCCGCGCGGCGCCTGAAGCTCGTGCGTGTGCGCGCCTCCTCTCCCAATCTCATGATTCATGGGCCCAGGTCTGCTCTGGCCCAGTCTTAGTGGTTCGACCCGTTCAGCCTCGGAGCCGTCATCGCCCGACTTGGAAGGCGCGCGTCTCCACGCGTCGCGCCGCTGCGTCGGAGCTCGCGCTCGCACCCGCCTCGCCGCATCCGTCGACCTGCGCCTTAAATGCATCCGTCTCCTTTTCTTGCTCCCCTTCCTTCTCCTGCTTCCACAGCTCCGCATGCTCGTGCCGCGGCGATGCCATTGCCGTCGAGGTTGCTGCGTAGGTGTGTGTGCCTCCGTCGCGTCCATAGATGCAGGCCCATCTTCCTTCCTCTTCTCCGTTCGCCTACGCCAGCCGCCTTCTGAATTTCTGCTCCCTTCTTTTATTCCATATGACGCGCTCGGCCGATCTGCTGATTTTTTGGTCTTATACGCAGGTTTGGGCTGTTGGCCTTCTGCTTCTGCTTGCCCCTTGGCCCCGGCCGCATCGGCCGGGCTCACCCAGCCGTCAGGTATGCACCGCCTCCCGCGTGTTTTTCCGGTGTTTTTTTCATGTCACTGCGCCTATGCTATGGTAATTGGTAGTGTCTTGCTTTCCTGTGCTCAGCGCTATTGATTGGCCTCATTCCTTTGTGCCGTTCTCTGTCATGTTCAGGTTCTATCCTTTCGGCAGTATCTGCTTTTAGGTTCGCATTGGCGACTATCGCTACATATGTATGTATGGGTCCTTTCCTGTGAACCGGTTCGGTGCACGGGCTCTCCAGGATTCCAATATTGAGGCGGATTGGCAATCATCAAATATGGGCAACCTCCGTCTTTTATTCACGGGCTCTCCAGGTTAGGTAGTTCTCTCTATTAGATGATGCAGCAAGAGATTCAGATTTAAATGGTTCCCTTCTCCTCTCTTTTACTTTAACAAAATTGATCTCTTTTGCTATGTCATATCTGCACAGGTTTTGAGGACCCCAGCTTCGGGATTTCATGACCCAATTCCATGTCCCATTAGTTGACAGATTGACAGGTACATAATTCTACAATTGAAGTGCTGCAGTTCCATTTCTTAGCTTCAAAGTTCAAACTTCACAGTATTGCGCTTAGCTTCTTATTGTTCAGTCTATGTCAATAAGAGGTTAATACGAGGAGATGGGTATTAATGGTTAGCTTATATGATTTAGTACGGGCACTGAATAACTTTTGCTTAGCCTATTAGTTCCGAAAGAGATTGTGATTTGCCTCTGCCTTACTATACAAAAAAAATCTTTCTGATAGCATTGTGATTATCTTGAATTTTAATTAACCAGAACTAACATTTTGGATCATGTTTGCTTTGATGAACAAGACAAGTTTATGACACACATTGATTTTATGAAAGCCTGTCTCAGCCGTTTCTGATTTCCTCAAAAGTCAAACATCCATGAATCTGTATTTTGGTAGTAAAAAAATCGCAGCTATATCCTTTGCGTGCTCTGCTCTGCTATATAACACACTTTGGCTTTTTCATTATTCACAGATAGATACTCTGGTCCACATGAATATCTAATATCTTTATTATTTATGTTTTATTTGGCTTTCTCATCAATACAGAATGAATCATACACCTCTGAAAGAGATGACGTCTCATGTGCATCAGTGGACTATCGGAGTTAGGGAAGTCAGGTTTTCTGAATGCAAAAACAGAGAGCAGCCACCTAGAGTCAGATTAGATTTTATCCTCAATGATGAGCAGGTACTCCATTTCTATGTTTGTTTAGTTGTTCAATCACACATATCATTGTACTCATTCTCTGTATTAGTCTGGAAAAGGAGCATGTTACAATTAAAAAAAAGGTAAAAGTAAAAAACGAAGATAGTTTTCATAGTGTTTTACCCTTAGTGTCTCCGCCTTACATCCCTATGCCACTCTTGAAAATGATTTCAGTCATGTTGTATTCAGATTACTCTCACTACAAATGTTGCCCAGTCCATGTAGAGATCACTTTTTGATGATAATGGAAGACAAATATTTCTATTTCCTATCTATTATGTGGCTTAATAAGTTAAAACACACCAAATCACACCACCCAACATGACTTATTATACTATGTCTTTACTCTCTTCACCCAGCACCCAATTCTTTCTTTAATTGTGCAACTTTTTATTTCATATGTATTTTCTTTTCATTACCTTCCATGTAAAACTTAACTCCTGTTTCAGCTTCATATCATGAAGTTTAAAAGCTTTAGTTTTGTAGGTTACCAGGTTAAACATAGATTTGTGCTTAGACTATAGCATTATTTTGATTTTCTCAAGGGATCTTGAATGACTTAGGCTTTGATGCCTTCCTTATTGCTTTCCTACTCTTTTGTGTGCCCTATGCAAGCGGCACACTCAACTGGGATTAGTAATGGTACATTCTAAAACATTTTCTGTGGAAAAATATTATTGACATGGTAGCAAGATGTATGCTTTGTTTTCTTCTGTATTTCCACCCAACAAAATTCATTTCAACATTATTGTGTACCGCTATTGTAGCCTTTCCATTAATAGGTCTGTGTTGTTGGTCCACAAGTTGTTTTCACCCTATTAAGATATGCATATATGACCTGAACACCAACATAGTAGGGGCCTACCTTCCTCATTTATATTCTGTAGACTAGCCATCTTCTTCCTATAGTTTCTACTAAAAATTTTTTGGATTACAGTGCTTTGCATTGGTGCTAACTTTTCGTTTAGTAGGACAACCACCATTACGTGATCAGTTCAGACTTCAGAGTGACGGTTCCCCAATACTCGAGTGGCCACCCTAATTCAAGCACCTTTTCAATGAGTATATTTAGGTTTAGTAAACCATTTCTGTTCTTCAAGCTAGAACTGTTCTTAGTTCCTAATTTGAACACTGGGATTCATAATCATGTGCACTCCCTTTTGCTATAATGTGATCGCTGGGCTAAAAGAGTTACCTTCGTGATTTTAGTTGCAATTTGTTTTCTTCAAACTGATTTGGCGTGGGGCATTTTCACAAGCCTGTTTAGAGAGAGAAACTTTTCAATGACATAGCCTTTCACATTGAAGTACATGTACTTTAGAGTAATTAGTTTGACGAGCTGCAATTCTAAAGGATGTTAGTTTTCTCACAGCTCATGGATTTATGTTGCTTCTTACATGAATACATTTTTGGAGGACATGTAGAGTTTTTTTTGACCGAAGAGAACATGTAGAGTTCAGTGGACAGAACGACGTTTATGATCTATCTTACCATTGTTTTGTTTCATAATTTGCTTAATAGTATCAATTGATATCTAACAAACTTGCATGTGTGTAGTGTCGGTACCTGTAGAATAGGGGTACCCACAACCAACGATAAAAAAATAAACGAAACGCTATCCACAACAAAGCCAAAGACAGCACACCTCGACCGCGTACCGGTTTCGTCTCGTACGAGGCCAGCTCGACGGAACGTCTCGACCGCGTTCCGACTCCGACTCGTACGAGGCACCCCCGACGGGAACGCCTCGACCGCGCCCTACCTCGTACGAGGCCCATACGACAAAGCACCTCGACCGTGTTCTGGCTCGCACGAGGCTCGTTCGGCTATCGACAAATCTCCGACTCGCACGACCCCGGGTCGGATCGCTCGACCCACTCTATTCACCTACTCTGGGACAAAAGTCAGAGCATTTAATACGATTGACAGCTACCTCCTACCGACATGGCTACAGCCGTGACCGACGTGGGAGCAATACCAGAGTCAGGTCTCACTTTTTACCGCCCATCCTGAGATAGGAGGTGAAAACTTGTCACTATGCACACTGTTCTGCTACCGATCACCCTCGAGGAAGGATACGACGAGATTCGAACCCCACGATCTCAGGGATTCGGCCTTATCCACCCATCGTCGACCCGATCTTGACCCAGCAGCGGTCAGCAGGGAAGAAAAGCCGACGTGGAACAGGACTCAGGGTTTTTTCACCGTCTCCTCCCTGACGTCATCATGGTGTCCAAGGATGGCCGGCCATTCCTAGGGCACATCGCTACAGCCCCCTCTACAGGGATCGACAAAACTTCACCTCAAGGCACCCCGCGTCCCGGCCTCCTCTTACCCTATAAAAAGGGGCAGGCCCGGGCTCTACAAGGGGCAACGGACGAACAAACGAACAAACCGACGAAAGTCAGAGGCCACGCACTAGCAAGCGAAGGCACACAACTCAGAGATCAACATCTCAAGCAATCACCCTTGTACTCGTCTTTCCTTTGAGACCTGGGCTCAGTTCCCTCTCTCACAGCTTGTAACCCCTATGCAAGCACTTCGGTGCAAGGAAATACAACACACCTCCCCCCCGCTGGACGTAGGGCACTCCTTTGCCCAAACCAGGATAAATCCTCGTGTATTCTCCTTGCATCACCATTCAGATTAGGGACACACAGCACTCACTCGTCGGCTTAGGACCCCCTGGGACCAAACACCGACAGTTGGCGTGCCAGGTAGGGGAAGCTACGTGCCAACATCGCTTTCTCGCCATTTTTCTAGATGACTGACCCCGAGCGCCCGCTCCCATTGGCCGCGGTGATCTGGTTTAGGAGTTTGGAGTTCATGACGCTTGGCCACGGCTACGACATGGTCCTCCTCCCGCCCAGGCACCCGACCAATGCAGACTACAAGCTCTCCCAGCCCGGGGGAGCGCTGTGCCGGTACCGTCGCTCTCGTCAGGCATGAGCCGCCAAACGACGACGGGCCCGACGCAACCACCATCATCACTTTGCGGAGGACAATGGGATTTCTCGATCCGGCACCTCTCAGCCAGACGCCAACACAGATTTCCTCCTTGAGGATCTGTGTAGGATGAGCTTGGCTGAGGGTAAGATGCCGACAGGGAGTTCCACCGCTCTACCGCTCGGTGTGATGCCACCACCACCCGGTCCAACTACATCGGCACGAGGAACGACGTCTTCATCGCCATTTCCGTTTGGGCTAGACTCGGTTGCCCGGGTATACGCTTCCTCCGTAAGCACCAGCATGGACGCTTACGAGGAACTCCTCGGGCACCATCTACGCTCCACTCTGGACCTTGTTGCATCCACGCCGGCTTCTGAGTACCTGGACTCTACGAAGACCCCAGAAATAGAGCCCTGTGTGACTGCTCCTCGACGTTACAACCCCAGAGACGATTGGCGATGACCTCACATACACCCATCATACTGCTACTTTGGCGCTCCTGGCTCCGACTCTGCCGATGACACCTACGATCCGACTGGGGAGTGCTTCAACATCGATGGGGCAACCGCGTCGGATTCGGAGGATGAGACACCTGTTGAAGGAAGGAATACGCCGCCTCATGTCGAGCTCCCTGCCGAGCGGGATGAGGCTCAATTCCTTGTGGATCAAGGAATGCAGCTCGAGCAAATCCGTGAGTTGCAGGATAGGCTCGACAAGGAACGAAAAAACCTGCGCCTACTCCAACAAACCCTCGAGCAAGAGTGTGCGGCACGCGCACTTGGCGGAGGAGCTCGAGAGAGAGCACACGACGTCAATCGTCGCATCGCCGAGGATCGGGCGGTTGACCCCCCGGTTTTTGCTCGAGCCAGCCAGAACGTCGTCGCCGCCGCCATGCTCCTTCGCAACGTGCCCGAGCCATCGAACCCCGACGCCCGACGAGCCCAGGATGAAATCCGAGGACTCCTCGAGACTGCTGCCCTGCAGCAGGCCGAGAGTTCTGCCTCGAGGCGACGCGGGCCTGCCTCGGAGCAGCCTGCCGAGCCCTCCCGACAGGAGAGAGAGGCCTCGGTTCATCCCGAGCACGCCCAACGAAACAGGGCGGCCCCAGCCCCTGAGCACATCGCCGACAACCGTGAACTTCAAGACACCCGTGGCAACATCGTCGAACGCCGCACGCGCAAACATGGTGACGGTGTGGCTCGAGGTTACCACGTACACAGAGGCGGACACTTTGATAGCTCAGAAGATCGAAGCCCTTCACCCAAGCCACCGGATCCTCGGGTCTTTAGCAAGGCCATTCGTGAAACAATACTCTCGGCTTGGTTCCGCCCCCCCCACCACCCTCACCAAGTACAACGGTGAGACCAAACCCGAACTTTGGCTTGCTGATTTCCGCTTGGCATGTCAGCTGGGTGGAGCCACCGATGACCGGGTCATCATACGGCAACTCCCCCTGTTCCTGTCGGACACCGGTCGAGCCTGGCTCGAGGATCTCCCACCTCGACAGATCCACGACTGGGACAACCTCGTGAGGGTGTTCGAGGGGAACTTCAAGGGGACCTACATGCGCCCCGACAACTCGTGGGACCTCCGAAGCTGCAAGCAGAAGCCAGGTGAATCCCTCCGGGATTACATCTAGCGTTTCTCCAGACAACGCACCGAGCTCCCAAACATCACCGACTCCAACGTAATTATGGCTTTTCTCTCTGGCACCACCTGCAAAGAGTTGGTCCGAGAGCTGGGCCGTAACACTCCGCTCACTACCAATGGTTTGATGGACATCATCACCAACTTTGCCGCCGGCGAGGAGGCGGTCAGTGCCATCTTTGGCGGTGAACAGGACAAGGGGAAGCACAAGGTCGACAATCCCGCAGGCCCCAGCCGGGGCTCCAAGCGGAACAACAGGAAGAAAAAGAAAAACTAGCAGGGCAAGCTCGAAGCCCCCACCGATGAGCTTGTCGCTGCCACTGAACGCAAGAAGCCTCGAGGGCCCCTCGGCGGGGGCGTCTTCGACAAAATGCTGAAGAAGCCATGTCCCTACCACAAGGGGCCCACGAACCACAACCTCGAAGACTGCCACATGCTCCGTAGGTACTTTGAAGGCATAGGCGTCAAGAAGGATGACAAGAAGGAAGATCCCAAGAGTGACGACAAGGATGAGGGGTTCCCCGAGATCCACGACTGCTTCATGATCTACGGAGGGCCCTCGACACGCCTCTCCACGCGCCAGCGCAAACAAGAACGTCGAGAAGTCTTTTCCGTGCAGCCGGCGACCCCCCTCTTCCTTGACTGGTCTGAGGTCGCCATCACTTTCGACCATGATGATCACCCCGACTACGTCCCCAATCCAGGGGTCTACCCTCTTGTTGTCGATCCCATCATCGCCAACACTCGCCTCACCAAGGTGCTCATGGATGGTGGCAGCAGCCTTAACATCATCTATGCTCAGACCCTCGACCTCCTGGGGATCGAGAGGACGCGCCTCCAACCCAGCGTCAGGGGCTTCCATGGAGTCGTGCCAGGAAAGCAGGCAGAACCCGTCGGCCGGGTCGACCTGCCTATCTGTTTTGGCACTCCCACCAACTTCAGAAAGGAAACCCTCACTTTTGAAGTAGTCAAATTCCGTGGAACGTACCACGCCATCCTTGGGTGCCTGTGCTATGCTCGGTTCATGGCGGTTCCTAACTACACTTACCTCAAGCTCAAGATGCCAGGCCCAAACGGTGTCATCACTATTGGGCCCTCATACGAGCACGCCTACGAGTGCGACGTCAAATGTGTCGAGCACGGGGAAGCCGTCTTGGAGTCGGCGACCTTGGCGGCGGACCTCGACGGTCTGGCCAACGAGATCCCTGACCCCAAGCGCCACGCGCGGTAGCTTCGAGCCTACAGAAGATGTCAAGCTCGTGCCCCTCGACCCCGCCGATCCAAAGGGAAAGGCGCTGAGCATCAGCGCCACCCTCGATCCCAAATAGGAAACAGTGCTCGTCGACTTTCTCCGCGCAAACAGTGACATCTTTGTGTGGAGTCCCTCGGATATGCCAGGCATACCCAGGGAAGTCACCGAGCACGCCTTGGAGATCCAAGCCGGGTCCAAACCAGTGAAGCAACGCTTGCGCTGCTTCGACGAGGAGAAGCGCAAGGTCATCGGTGAGGAGATACACAAACTACTGGAGGCCGGATTCATCAAGGAGGTTCATCATCCCGAGTGGCTAGCTAATCCTGTATTAGTTAGGAAAAAGAGTGGGAAGTGGAGGATGTGTGTAGACTACACTAGTTTAAATAAAGCATGTCCAAAAGTTCCCTTTCCTTTACCACATATTGATCACATCGTTGATTCCACTATAGGATGTGAAACTCTTTCGTTCTTAGATGCATATTCTGGCAACCACCAGATCAAAATGAAGGAGTCCGACCAGCTCGCGACCTCGTTCGTCACCCCATTCGGCATGTATTGCTACATCACTATGCCCTTCGGTCTCCGAAACATGGGAGCTACGTACCAGCGATGCATGCAACACGTTTTTGGGGAACACATCGGACCAACCGTTGAGGCCTACGTTGATGATATCGTTGTCAAAACTAAAAAGGCTGATAATTTGATAAGCGACCTCGACATTGCTTTCAAGTGCCTCCAGGCAAAAAACATCAAGCTCAATCCTGAGAAATGCATTTTCGGCGTCCCTCGAGGCATGCTCTTGGGGTTCATCGTTTCCGAGCGTGGCATCGAGGCCAACCCGGAAAAGATCACTGTAATAACCAAAATGGGCCCTATCCGAGATCTGAAGGGCGTAAAGAGGGTCACGGGCTGCCTGGCAGCCCTCAGTCGCTTCATTTCGCGCCTCGGTGAAAAAGCGCTCCCTCTGTATCGACTCCTGAAGAAATCAGAGCACTTTTCATGGACCCTCGAGGACGAGGAAGCCCTTGCAAAACTCAAGGCTACACTCTCTAACTCACCGATCCTCATCCCTTCGACCCCAGGGGAACCGCTCCTACTTTATGTCGCCGCAACGACACAAGTAGTCAGCACGGTCTTGGTTGTCGAGAGGACAGAGGAAGGACATGCCTTGTTCATCCAGAGACCGGTCTACTTCATTAGTGAGGTGCTCTCAGAGACAAAGGTTTGCTACCCGCAGATCCAGATGCTGCTGTAGGCCATCATCGTAACACAGCGCAAACTCCGTCACTACTTCGAGGGCCACCCGGTGACTGTGGTTTCTTCTTTCCCCCTGGGAGAGATAGCCTAGAACCAGGAAGCCTCGGGTAGGATAGCCAAATGGGCCGTCGAGCTCATGGGCGAGACCCTCTCTTATGCACCACGCAAAGCCATCAAATCCCAAGTATTAGCAAATTTCCTGGCGGAGTGGACCGACACTCAACTTCCTCCGGTTCAGCTCCAGGCTGAGCTCTGGACCATGTACTTCGACGGGTCATTGATGAAAATGGGAGCAGGCGCGGGATTGCTCTTCATCTCACCCCTCGGAGTCCACATGCGCTATATCATCCGGCTTCATTTTCCTGCATCAAACAACGTCACCAAATACGAGGCGCTCGTCACGAGCCTGAGAATTGCCGTCGAACTTGGGGTTCGACACCTGGACGTTCAAGGCGACTCCCAGCTCGTGATCGACTAGGTCATGAAGAACTCGAGCTGCCGCGATCCCAAGATGGAGGCCTACTGTGAAGAGGTGCGGCGCCTTGAGGACAAGTTTCACAGCCTCGAGCTCAACCACATCGCACGCAGGTATAATGAGGCCACCGATGAACTAGCAAAAATTGCGTCCAGTAGAACTACGGTTCCACCAGACGTTTTCACAAGAGACCTCCATCAACTGTCCGTCGACCTCGGGTCGGACGGAGGGATCAACGGGTCGTCACTCGACCCCCCACTTTAGGCAGATGCCCCCTCGACCGGGCCTGAGGCCATGCAGGTGGAAGGCTCGACCCCACCATCCGACCCTGAGCCTGACTGGTGCATTCCGTACCTCGACCATCTCATTCGAGGGGACCTCCCCTCGGATAAGATCGAGGCTCGACGGATCGCTCGCCGGGCCAAGTCCTTTGTGATATTTGGCGACGGTAGGGAGCTGTACCACCGCAGCCCTACTGGTGTTCTCCAATGCTATATCACAAACAAGGAAGGCAAAAACTTGCTCAATGATTTACACTCGGGGCTTGTGGTCATCACGCAGCACCCCGAACCCTTGTCAGAAACGCTTTCCGACAAGGTTTCTATTGGCCAACCGCAGTCTCCGATGCTGTCAAGCTAGTACGCTCCTGCAAAGGTTGCCAATACTATGCGAGACAGACCCATCTCCCTGCTCACGCCTTGCAAACTATCCCTATCACATGGTCGTTCGCTGTTTGGGGGCTCGACCTAGTTGGACCCTTGAAAAGGACAACCGGCGGCTTCACCCACTTACTCGTCGCTATTGATAAATTCTCCTAGTGGATCGAGCCTCGCCCTATCACCAGCATTAGGTCTGAGCAAGGCGTACTCTTTTTTACTAACATCGTCCATCGCTTTGGGGTTCCCAACTACATTATTACGGACAATGGCACCCAGTTCACTTGTAAAAAGTTTCTAAATTTCTACGACAACCACCACATCTGTGTGCTCCGGTCGGCCGTAGCTCATCCAAAAACAAATGGCCAAGTGGAACGTGCTAACGGCATTGTCCTACAAGGCCTGAAACCCAGAATCCTTGACAAGCTAAACAAACATGGCAAGAAATGGGCTGCCGAGCTTCCCTCGGTCCTATGGAGCCTAAGAACAATGCCGAGTCGAGCCACGGGGTTCACTCCGTTCTTCTTAGTCTATGGATCCGAGGCTATGCTCCCGACTGATGTAGAATACGGATCCCCGAGGTTGAAGGCCTACAACGAGAAAAATAATAACGCCGCAAGGGAGGACGCCCTCGACCAGCTCGAGGAAGCCCGCGATGTGGCTCTGCTGCATTCTGCCAGGTATCAGCAGAGTCTCCGACGCTACCACGACAGACACATCCACAGGCACGACCTCAACGTTGGTGACCTGGTGCTATGACGAAGCCAGAACACTAAGGGACGACACAAACTCACGCCGCCGTGGGAAGGGCCATACATCATCGCAGAAGTGCTAAAGCCCGACACCTACAAGCTATCGAACAAGAAGGGCAAAATCCTCACCAATGCTTGGAACATTGAAGAGCTACGTCGCTTTTTTCCTTAAAGCCTCGAGGCTCTATAATTTATTTTTAATCTCAATAAAGGATACATCAACGTTCAAAGCTTTGTTTTTATAACAACCAGGTAGGATCGACTCTGGTTTCTCAGACTCGACCCTCCCTCGGGGGCTGCAAGGGGGGAACCCCCTGTCCCTGTTGACGGTCCTTAAGTACGAAATATAGTTATCAAATAAATAAAGAAAAGGATCCAAATGCAACCAACACCTAGACTTAGGGTTTTATCTGACAGAATTCCACGAGTTTTGGTGTTTGTCTGTTTCTGTAGGGGGTTATCAGAAAATATGGGGGAAAGGCCCACACGTCGGGTTTACATAGAGATAATAACGTGTTCACCGATTTTCTATCATCTAGAAGACTCCAGAAGCCACGAGATCGAACGGGAGGCCGAACGGGCCCGGAGGCAGGGCGCCCGCCCTAATCCCTAGGGCGCCCGCCCTGGCCTGAGAGCCAATCAGGCTCCGTCTCGCGGATTATGCTCCACCGACCTAAGGGATCAAGGAAAACCGTGCGATTAATGTCGGTTTGATCTGACGGCCCACGTTCACTTGAGGAGGCTATATAAGCAGGACCCCTGGCCCCTGGAGGAGGCACTCCCTCATTCTCAATTCCTTAAACCCTAATCTCAGGAGGAGAGTCTCTGATCAAGCCCTAGAGCCACCACATCAACTAGATCTCTAGTATAGCATAGCTACATAGGATTAGAACTAGAAGGAGTCAATCTTCGATTGGTTTCCGGATCTGTCAAGAGGATTCTTGGTAATTCCTTTACTGTTCTTCATTGTTCATCTTTGTTCTTCAATATTATGAATACAACTTTGTTCTATTTCAATATATTGATTATGACTATGCTCTACTTGTTTATGTTTGCGATTATATTGTTCTTAGTTTATCGTAGTTATACGCTTGGCTTAGTTAGATTGGAATTATATACATGTTTAGGATCGTATAGCGTTTATCCATCGGATCCATGGGTAAATGATAAATATTGTGTAGGCGTGGTGCTTAGACCATATTTATCTGCGATTGCACCTTATATGCCGGATCGTGGGGTGGTCCGCGATGGTGACAGCTTCGTTGGTTCTTATATAGTCCCCCTCCCGTGTGTAAGGCAGGCAGAGCAACATTATTACGGGGGAGTGATTGCTATGTTTCTCATCTTCCTTGATAATATCACTATGCATGGGCGTAGTCCTTTTTCGCAATGATTGCCAAGTGTACTTGCACTAACTATGATATGCTAGACTTTATAGTTAAGAATAACTTAGAAAATATCCTTGTAGTTCGTCCTAATACCATGCTAATGACTTGCTAGAATATCTGTTGAGGTGCTTATCATTATTATATGTGGCTAGCTGATCAAATTAATTATCTTTGTCACCATTCATACTTTATCTATATTTTATGTGACACTTACCCCTGTATGCAAGAGATAGATGAATGCTCTCACTTATACATGCAATGATTGATACTCATTCCTATATTCCATTCCATAATCAACATTGATGTTAGTAATCCCTTCCCAGTGGTAAAAATATAAATAACGATACCTGGAATACTTCCTAGTTAAAATGCTACATCGGTATTAATCTGTACGCTTGCAAATCTTATTTGTTATTTATTTAGAAGAGCAGTTGCATATTTCAATACCGCGTCTCTCATGTCATGCTGGGGATGACAACTTGGCTTAAGTGGCATGAGGGATAGGTTCGGCATTTTTGGCGCCGTTATCAGAATTAGAAAACTAAGTCTACTTTTGGTAATGACGTTAAGAATGCCCAACAAGCATTTTTGGCGCCGTTGCCGGGGAAGGTTGATTTACTAACAAGGAATGAATACGGAATTTGAGTCATCATTCGCATCATTAAGTGATTGAGATCATCAATTCTCCCATACAGATTTACCCCTGTATTTTTTCCATTCTTATTGTTTTGCAGGGTGATGTATGAATAAAGGACATCTTCTAGAAAATTTTGTTGACAACCCCAAAGCATTAATCAAAGAGGCAAGAGCCAAGCTCAAGAAGTCAACACTTCGACGCAACACTTCATCCAATCCAGAAGACCGCCGAAGTTTCATCCGGAATTTGTCAACAGAGTTCGCAGCCATGGCGAACAAGACGATCCGCGAGTTCTTAGCTCCCACTACGGACAACATCCGCACTGGACCTGCCGGGGCCATCGACAAGAACTTTGAGCTCAAGCCAGGGCTCATCAACATGGTACAAGCCAACCAATTTTGTGGGAAGCCGCACGAAGATGCAAGTGCTCATCTCCAACACTTCCTGGAGATTTGCAGCACATTCACTTTATTAGATGTTCCCAGAGACGCCATACTACTTCGCCTTTTCCCATTCTCACTATTGGGGAGAGCGAAGCAGTGGTTCTACGCGACGAAGGATAAGAACACTACGTGGGCACTCTGCTCTACGAACTTTCTGGCTAAGTTCTTTCCCATGGGCAAGACCAATGCTCTCCGTAGGAAGATTACAAGTTTTCAGCAACAACATGATGAATCCGTTCCAGAAGCATGGGAGCGCTTTCAAGATTACATCCTAGAATGTCCCCATCATGGAATGGAGAGCTGACTACTTATGTAGACTTTCTATCATGGGCTCATCACTAGTGCTCGTGAGACCATGGATGCTGCAGCTGGAGGCGCATTTCTATCACTCACCATACCACAAGCTACAACCCTTGTGGAGAAGATGGCGTCCAACCAAGGTTGGAACGAAGAGAGGACTCAAACATGCAAGAAGGGTGGAGGTATGCACCAGCTCAAGGAGGTAGACATGCTGTCTGCAAAGCTAGACCTACTCATGAAAAAGCTCGATGACAAAGCTGGAGACAAAAGAGAAGTCATGAACGTCTACGACTCTCACATGACTTGTGAGGAATGTGGAGATACTGGACACTCAGGCAATCACTGCCCTGAGATGCTTGAGGATGCAAGATACATCAACAACAACAACAACTACAACTGTCCTCAACAAAATCAAGGTTGGAATCAACAGAGGCCTAACTACTCAGGTAATTATCAAGGTAATAACTCTTACAACAACAATAATAATTTTCCACCCCTGAGAGAGTTAGTGTCTAATCAAGGAAAACTAATGGATAACTTGTCTAAGAAATTTTCATCCAATGATAAAATACTAGAAAACATAAATAATAGAATGGATAATTTCTCTACTGCCATCAAAAACCAAATTAGCTTTAATAAAATGATTGAATCTCAGTTAAATCAAATAGCTGCTGCTGTTCCTGCTACTAACCCCGGTATACCATCACAACCGGAAGGATTAGAATCTGCAAATCTTGTAGACATGTTTTATGCAGGTAACTATTGGAGTAATCCCGCTGTCGGAGTACATAATGACCTTCTGCCAGTCAAGAGAGGCGATCCAGGACGCCCCGTCATCCTGATCTCCATCGGCATGGTGGACTTCTCAGAAGCACTCTGTGACTTTGGCTCCAGCGTCAACATTATGCCCAGGGTACTCTAAGAAAAATTCTTTACATATCCTTTATCAGAAACAACTATGTGTTTGCAGCTTGCAGATCGGACACTAAGCTTTCCTAAAGGAATATTAAAGAACATGTGTGTCCGAGTTGGTACCTCGTATGCTCCAGCTGACTTCGTGGTGATAGAGACCGGGTCCGATGAGAGGTCACCAGTTATTCTGGGAAGGCCATTCCTGAACACCTCGGGAGCTGTCATCTACGCCAGCGCTGCGAAGATCAACTTCAACATCAAGGGGAGGAAGGAGACGTTTTCCTTCAAGAACAAGATTACACAAATCCCAGAGCAACCCCAACATGAACCAAGGAAGAGGACCAACAGAAGGAACAAGCAGAACAAGAACAACCAAGGATGGACCGAATCAGCTAAGATGGTCACTGCAGTTCAAGGAGGTCAAGACCGACGACCCAAGTCGCCGTTCCTGAACAAGAAGGACGACCCAGGTATGCCAAGCATTGAGTGCTCAATCAATGGATACTCCTTTCAGAAGGCGCTCTGCGACACTGGATCAGGCGTCAACATAATGGCCATAGTCACCTATCAGCTCTTGTACAGGACCATGCCCTTAAAACCAACATACACTCAGCTCCAGATGGCAGATCAGACATCCCGAAAGGTCGAAGGTATAGTAACCGATGTCCCTGTTAAAATTAACGATCATTTTATCCATACAGACTTTCAGGTCATTGACATGGGAGACGACGAGTACGATCCACCCATCATCCTAGGAAGACCGTTCCTAGGCACCGTCAAAGCAATCATCTACATTGGAACCGGAGAAGTCCATATGCATTTCCCTCTGAGAAGCTACGCCGCTACTTTAATGACCCTAACTATATAGTTGAAGATTCTAAGCAGGTCAGGACAAGAAGAAGGCGACGTAACCGTAACCAAAGGAGGCAAACCATCAAGGACGTATGGGCAGACTATGAAGGAGAGGTCATAAGGCCCGAGGATACACAACAGGAGACCGAAGCACCAAGTCAGGTATGGAAAGTGAAGACAGTTACACAAGAAGAGGAGGCGCTGCTGGAACCACCGTCTACGCCACCCAAATCCCAGGACAACTAAGAAGAAAAGAAGTCCTGTTCGGAGGACTTAAAAACACCGAACGCCGTGCCAAGAGGTAAACTTGGTAGTTATCATTTTCCCTTTAATTATTGCTCACTTAATCATGTTCATTCTGTCTAAAAAAATGTTGAAAACAGTAAGCCCCATGTGAGTATGCGAGTGGCATAAAACCCATAAGTACATTCACTGTGGTGGCATAAAAAAATAATAATATATTTTTTCTGTTCTATAAAAATGAAAATAAAAATATAGAGTGACATTTATCAAGGAAGCTCAAACATGATAAAGGCTAGATATTTATGCTAACGCTTAATCAAGTTCCACGAAGCTTTGTTGTCTATTTGAGCTCCACAGAATTCAGGAAGACTAGCAGACGGAGGATATCCTAATCGTTGTCAGGGTGCTGCCGACATTCAAATACACCTCTGCACCTGCTAGCTACATCAGAAGAAATTACGTCAAGATCCAGCTTAGGGGAGAGCACCCCCATTTATCCCGATAAGTATTTTTATCTACATTTATACCTATGCTTTATTAAAATAAAAAGATGCATAATCATGAAAACCCAAATAAATATTTTGTGTTTATATATATATTTGCTTAGTTTAATAAATAAATAAAGTAGCTATGCTAAACTGAATCTTGAAAATAAAACTCTAGCATGGATATGATGAATAGTTGCTCTGCCTAATTTTCAAATTTGTTCTCTCTCTAGTTTAGACATAACTGTTATAATTTAAAACTGGCTCTAAACCTGATCTAGTGGGAAGAGAACTTGATCTGAAGTCTAAGTTGTTAGCGGATATGATATGGGAATGTTGAGCTGCTGTTTATCTGTTGCTATAGATGTTAGAATTCTGGAGAATTTTCTCTTTAGAAATCTTTAAAATGTTGCATGATGAGTTCCTGTATGATGAGAGTTTAAATTCCTACCACAGCCATATATACATGCTTGTTAGATTAGGAGCCGCACTTTTACTACTTACTGCTTATGGGCATTGAGTGTGGTCAAGCTGTGTAGACCCTTAGGAACTTGTCATGTGGTTAAAATCAAGATTCACTTGCACGTTCACTCATACATGCTGCTTCTACTCCGGAAGTACGCATCCACATATATCCACTCATTTCCATCTCCAGATTCACCCAAAATTATTCTACTCCTAACCTGGGAGAGAATAGCCAAAAACATTATCCCATTCCAGTTATTCCCTGTGAAGTTAATGCTCAAGTCATTTCTACTACCACTTGCTATATTTTCAAAAGAGGGAAATTGGTCTAAAAAATATAAATACGAGGAAATAAAAAGGAGCAAGTGCTCGGAACCTCGATGAAAGAAAAAGTGAGACGAGAGGTAAAAATGGACAAGTGTCCGACAGTAGAATTAGGGGTACAAGATACCCACCTGAGAGAAAAAAAAGAAGAGAAAAAAATAGAGCATCTCATTCCCCTCAAAAGTTTTAAAAAGCAAGAAAGGTATGTATTCCCTCAAAAAGAGCATTAGACTTTTGTTATCACCATCATCACCATACACCACTCATTCACCACACATGCACATCTTGATTTGACTTATTGACTTGTTTCTCTGGATCCATGGTTTAACTATGCAATAAATGTTCTATGAGTATGTATACTATATCTCCCACCTATGAGCTCCAGATATCAAAGCCTTATTAGAGTAGGGTGAGAGAGAAGGCAATGTCACTACGCCTTATACCATAAATACCACATACTTTGAGAGAGAAGGTATATACCATTACTGCCTTGGTAAGGATCTAAAAATACCACAAAAGAGAGACCCGAGAAAGTCATACAAGGAATCTCTTAGTTTTATTTGAAAAATTTGCAAAAACTCCAGAGCTATAGCTAATCTAGAATAAGAGACATGGCGTTTGACTAGACCGTTCTATCTTTTAACCACTCAAGATGCAGGTGACGGTTGCAAGCCCCATGGTGAAAGGTAAAATGAGTAAGTTTTAAGTCTTGACAGTTTACTCTAACTCAGGGATGAGACCTTATTTGAAAGCATATGTACCGTCAACGTTCAAAGGCGTTGCAGGGGGAGTCTATCCTTGCTCAGGGACGAGTAAGAGGTAAGCTTGGGGGAGTTTGTTGACAGTCCTTAAGTACCAAATATAGTTATCAAATAAATAAAGAAAAGGATCCAAATGCAACCAACACCTAGACTTAGGGTTTTATCTGACAGAATTCCATGAGTTTTGGTGTTTGTCTGTTTCTGCAGGGGGTTATCAGAAAATACGGGGGAAAGGCCCACACGTCGGGTTTACATAGAGATAATAACGTGTTCACTGATTTTCTATCCTCTAGAAGACTCCAGAAGCCACGAGATCGAACGGGAGGCCGAACGGGCCCGGAGGCAGGGCGCCCGCCCTGATCCCTAGGGCGCCCGCCCTGGCCTGAGAGCCAATCAGGCTCCGTCTCGCGGATTATGCTCCACCGACCTAAGGGATCAAGGAAAACCGTGCGATTAATGTCGGTTTGATCTGTCGGCCCACGTTCACTTGAGGGGGCTATATAAGCAGGACCCCTGGCCCCTGGAAGAGGCACTCCCTCATTCTCAATTCCTCAAACCCTAATCTCAGGAGGAGAGTCTCTGATCAAGCCCTAGAGCCACCACATCAACTAGATCTCTAGTATAGCATAGCTACATAGGATTAGAACTAGAAGGAGTCAATCTTCGATTGGTTTCCGGATCTGTCAAGAGGATTCTTGGTAATTCCTTTACTGTTCTTCATTGTTCATCTTTGTTCTTCAATATTATGAATACAACTTTGTTCTATTTCAATATACTAATTATGACTGTGCTCTACTTGTTTATGTTTGTGATTATATTGTTCTTAGTTTATCATAGTTATACGCTTGGCTTAGTTAGATTGGAATTATATACATGTTTAGGATCGTATAGCGTTTATCCATCGGATCCATGGGTAAATGATAAATATTGTGTAGCGTGGTGCTTAGACCATATTTATCTGCGATTGCACCTTATATGCCGGATCGTGGGGTGGTCCGCGATGGTGACAGCTTCGTTGGTTCTTATATAGTCCCCCTCCCGTGTGTAAGGCAGGCAGAGCAACATTATTACGAGGGAGTGATTGCTATGTTTCTCATCTTCCTTGATAATATCACTATGCATGGGCGTAGTCCTTTTTCGCAATGATTGCCAAGTGTACTTGCACTAACTATGATATGCTAGACTTTATAGTTAAGAATAACTTAGGAAATATCCTTGTAGTTCGTCCTAATACCATGCTAATGACTTGCTAGAATATTTGTTGAGGTGCTTATCATTATTATATGTGGCTAGCTGATCAGATTAATTATCTTTGTCACCATTCATACTTTATCTAGATTTTATGTGACACTTACCCCTGTATGCAAGAGATAGATGAATGCTCTCAGTTATACATGCAATGATTGATACTCATTCCTATATTCCATTCCATAATCAACATTGATGTTAGTAATCCCTTCCCAGTGGTAAAAATATAAATAACGATACCTGGAATACTTCCCGGTTAAAATGCTACATCGGTATTAATCTGTGCGCTTGCAGATCTTATTTGTTATTTATTTAGAAGAGCCGTTACATATTTCAATACTGCGTCTCTCATGTCATGCTGGGGATGACAACTTGGCTTAAGTGGCATGAGGGATAGGTTCGGCATTTTTGGCGCCGTTATCAGAATTAGAAAACTAAGTCTACTTTTGGTAATGACGTTAAGAATGCCCAACAGTCCCCGAAAAAATTTGTATCCTTTTTCAAAAAATAGAACTGTCACTTAAGTCGACGACAACGCCGTGGGAGTACCCTAAGGCTCAAAGGGCCATCGAGCCATGAGATCACTTACGCCTCCGAGGCTACGGTACCTCCACTCACCCCTCATGCCTAGGGGTGCGACCGCACGCTAAGTAGACCTAGTAACGGTTCATCACTTTGAAAGAGAATACACCCCAGGTCGCTTCGAATCAAGTTCTTACACGATCTGCAAGGCCGCAAGAGCACCCTGAAGCTCGAGGGCAGTCGAGCCGCGAGATCACTTACGCCTCCGAGGCTACGGTACCTCCACTCGCTCCCTTACACCAAAGGACGCGACCGCGTGCTAATTAAATCATGCGAGAACGTGACTCAAGTGATAAAGGGAAGAAAAACTCGAAACAAAACTTAACAATTGGTACAAGTTTACATTTCGAGCGTTTCAAGGCCTCCGAGGCCACCATGACCAAAGTTTCAAACACTAACTTATTACATGGGCCTCTATGCCCAGATTTGGCTCATAGGCCCTCGTCGTCGGCAGGCGGAACCACCTCGACCTCGAAAAGTTTAGCCAGCCGACTTCCAGGCTCCTCAGCGGCTTGAATCAGGTCCAGACAGGCGTCTTCATTCTCCTCGTTCGTCCGGTCCGGATCGGTGATGAAGCCATCAGCAACGAGCTCCATGTCATACACGAATCCGGACCGAACGACGGCCAGAGCCCTCTTCACGCCGTGATGAAGGCCGCCTCGTATCCTCTCTCGGACAAGGCGGCCCAGCGCCACCATCCGGCGGATGAAGGAGTTCCCCGGGGCGTCCTCCTCAGTGTCGGCGTCAGGCTCGACCCCCAGCCCATCACACACGGAGGAGATGGCGCCCTGGAGCAACTGAGTCTGCTAGGTCTCGGCCTCGAAGAGGCTCTGGAAGGAGGTGGCCGTCGCCTAAGCCACCTGCTGCTCCTTCTCCAACTCTGGGACACAAACATCAAGTTAACGCAAGCTCGGCAACTCGCCGTCAAGGCTACTATATGACAAAAACTTACCCTCGGAGTGGTCACCTTCCCGATCTGGAAGTTGAGGGTGTCACGATGCCTGCCGACTAGGGTGACGTCCTCCTCAAGCTCTTTCACGCATGCCGATAGCGGCACAAGATCCTCACGGGCTTTGGCAGCCTCCTCCCAGGCCCTCGCTGCATCCTCACGCGACGAGGCCTCGGCCGCCCGGGCCTGTGCCGCCTCTTCCTTGACCGCCGCGTAGGCGACACGAAGCTCGGCCGTCTCGGCGCTCTGTTGGGAGAGCCGCTGGTTAGCCTCCTCCACTAGAGCCCGTTGACGGGAGAGCACCGCCCACACACCGCTCTCATTGCGAATGAAGAGCGACTTGCGGCGAGAACGCTCCTTGAGCTCCTGACCACGGTTCAAACCCAAAATATCAGAACCAGGGAAAGGAATAAAGGGAAAATGAAAAACTACCAGATCTGACTTACCTCAAAGGCATTTGACATACTCCGTTCCTGGGCATCCGAGGCCACACGAAGAGATCGCATCGTGTGCTTCCGGAGGCCCTTGAGGTACTCTTAGTGGTGCACCTCGTCCTTGTCATCGAGCGTGAAGATGGGCTCCGAGCTAGGGTCGGACGCGTCCCAGAACTCGAGGGACCACCTCCCCCAGCGCGGCAACTCCTCCTTCGCACGAACGAGGGCCAGTCCGGCAAGGTCCGGCCACACAGCCGACGCCTCAGCCTCATCCCCCTCCGGCGCCACAGAGGGACCGGCCTGCTCCGCAGCTCCGACCCCCTCGACCAGCGCAGAAGGACCAGCCTGATCCGTGGCCTCGGCCCCCTTGACTCCCACCACTTGCTTCCCCTTGTCGACAGGGGAATCGTCAAGGGTGAGGTCGATCAAGGCCGGGGTCGACCCTTGCGGCGGGACCGGCACCTCGACCACCGGCGCCACCACCGGGTCAACGGACGGTGGCACGACCACCTCGCTCTCCACCTCGACCGCCGGCTCCGCCGGCTGGTCTCGCTGCGGCTGCACCTCCTCCGGTTGCACCGCCTTCTGTCCCGCCTCCGACGGGACCTCCATCGCCTCCTGTTCTACATCCGCCCGCCCCGCGTCGTGGACGGATGCTTCAGCCTTAGTAGTCTCAACGGAAGCCTGGGCGGTTGACATCGACCCAAGCTCCGACCCACCAGTGCTGGGCGCCACTGCTTCCGACGGCCCCGACCCCTGCGCAGCAGGGTCAGAACTGACAGCTTCCTGGGCACCCGTTCCCGCCTAGGCAGCCACCTCCCGCTACTTCAGATGCTCCGTCGCGGCTTGGAGTCTTTCGACCCAGGCAATGTCGTCGGCTGCTGTCCGCATTATTACGGCGGCGCTCGACCGGAGCGCTTTCACGGGGGTCAGACCCACGAGCTCTGCCTTGTGCTTGAGCCTGAGGAAAAAGTAAGTACGTCAAACTAAGAAACAGAACCATTAATTATAAAGAATGGGGCAGAGTAGCTTACCCCAGAAAGGGGAACCAAGGGCCTGGACCCCGGCAAGTCAGAAACCCCTGACGGCGCCTGCGACGGCCTTGACGTCGGGCCTCCTGCAGGCCGGGTGCTCCTTGGGGCCCTAGCCGGCTGAGCACCCAAGGCCCTCTGCGCCTCCGAGGCCAGCTGGCCGCGGGTCCTCACACCCGTAGGCGGCGCCCCAGATGTCGACGCTGGCGGCGCTGTCTCAATCGCCGGCTGAACCCACGGAGCTTGGGCTCGCGGGGGCAACGCGGTCGACCCCTCTTGCAGGGCCCCTGACGAGGCGGCCCCTCTCGCTGACGGGCCTGCTCTGGCCCCCACCTCTTCTGGCTCCTCTACCACCTCGACGGACACCGAGGCCGACCCTGACGCCTGGGAGGTCGAGCCCCCAATGGGCTCCAAGAAGGGGCGCACATCAGGGAGGTCAGTCAGACCAGTCACGGCATCATACCGCGACAAGGCGTCGTCGTCGTCCTCGCCGACATCATCATCGTCACCCCCCGAGACCGTCTCAAAACGAGACTCCTCGAGGGGAAGCCCGTCGAGGCTCTGCTGGCGACGACGCTTCTTCAGCGCCTCCTGCTCCTTGGCCTTGCGGATCTGGCGCTTCTTGGTGGCGTCCTTCGCCTTCTTCTGCTGAGACGCTAAGAGGCGTCGAGCGTCCCGCGCGGGCTAGTCTTCCAGGAGCGGTGGCTGCATCTCCTTCACCGCCGACAAGTCCTGTACACAGACCTCGACTAAATCAGTAAAAGGAACCCGGAAACGAAGTAATCTTGAAAAAAAACACTGACAGCAACCCTTACCAGGGGCTCGAATCCCTGAGTAGGCTGCATTGACACCCTATCGACCTCGTCCGACTTGAAGCTCCCCACCATCTGACGCGCGCACCGGGTGACCTCGTCGAGGGGGAGGGACTCATGGGATGTTGACGGTTCTTAAGTATCAATTTTAATTATCCAATAAATAAGGAAAAGGACCTATATGCAAGCAACATCTAGAATTAGGGTTTGATCTGACAGAATTCCATGAGTTTTGTTGTTTATCTGTTTCTGCAGGGGGTTATCAGGAAATACAAAGGAAAGGCCCACACGTCAGAATTACATAGAGATATTAACGTGTTCACCGATTTTCTATCATCTAGAAGACTCCAGAAGCCACGGGATCGAACGGAAGGCCGAACGGGCCCGGGACCAGGGCGCCCGCCCTGGACCCTGGGGCGCCCGCCCTAGGTCTGCAACCAATCAGGATGAGTCTCGTGGATTATGCCCCACCGACCTAAAGGATCAAGGAAAACCATGCGATTAATGTCGGTTTGATCCGACGGCCCAGGTTCACTTGAAGGGACTATATAAGTAGGACCCCTAGCCCCTGGAGAGGAGAATCCAAGTCCATTATTTTCATATTTTCCAGAGAGGATTCAGAGAGAGAGGTTCCCTTAGGGTTCCCACCTCATTAGGGCTTAGCATCCAATGTGAGATTAGACTTAGTTCTTCTAGATTGAGAGAGATAGAGTGGAGGTATAGATCGAAGGAAGCCCGGCCTGTCGGTGACTACTTCGAGGTTGTACCTGCAGGATCAAGTTCTCCTAACCCGAGGCTTGCTCCTAGGATTCTTCAGTATTTCGACTTCTAAATTCTAGTAAGTTCTTTGTTTTATTGTTCTTTGGTTTATGAGTTTACTTTAATCTCTTCGCGTAGAGTTTAGAGTAATCATCTCTAGCGTAAACGAGGTGTTTGGGCTAGGATACTCATAGATATCCCCTGTCTAGCCGGACCGTGGTAGTAGCGAGGAACGTGACATTTCCGTAGCTACCTTTGTATTCCATATCCCGTTAGCAGGATCGATAGGGTTTATAGGTGCGGGTCGAACATCCTTTGAGGTGTCAAGATTCCGTGAGCCTCCCCAATAGAGCAGTAGATCATCCTTACCAAGGTTAGAACGAGAGTGCAGTTGCAGTCTTCTCTATACATCGCTCACATCAAATCACAGTGGTTGTAGCCTAAAGGTTAGTAGTAATAGATTTGGTTAGTCAGATGCATGCTTTCTCCTAGTGGTAAAAAAATAAATACGATACTCTGGATAACATCCCGGGTGAAGTGCTCACCGATATCCGTGCGCTTGCGGATCATTTCCTAATTGCGTTACCAAATATCAACAAGCATTTCTGGCGCCGTTGCCGGGGACAAAGACGATTTGCTGAGATAACCTTGAATCTTACTACTAGCTTGTACCTATACTTTTATCTTTCTTTAACTTTTTATTCCTTATCTTTTCTTTATTCTTACCTTATGGAGAACCAAGATTCTAAATCAATCTATCAATTTGCAACACCTTCGGAAACTGACCTTTTACCATGGGAGTCATCACAGCCTATCCAAACATCCCAGTATAGGTTAAGTTCAAGGTTAATTGCCATGATTGAGAACCTATCCTTTTCGGGAAAGGAAGACGAAAATCCTTACCTTCATATTAGAGATTTTGAGCAAACATGTGATTGTCTTCGCATTGAAGGCATTTCTGATAAGACTTTACGTTGGAAGCTTTTTCCTTTTTCCTTAAGAGGAGAAGCTAGACGATGGTATAGTCAGAAGGTAAGTCAACAAAGAGGTGAATGGGGAGTCTTACAAGCCAACTTCTGTTTAGATTTTTATTCCCTCGATCGTATCGCCAACCTTAGACTCGAAGTTCTATCTTTTAAACAAAAAGAAAATGAAACTTTGGGAAAATCCTGGAAACGTTTTTCTAATCTTTTAGAATCTGGTCCAAAACTCAATATTGAAGACCCTATTCTCCTTTTTCATTTCTTTCGAGGTCTTCAGAAAGATCATAAACAAATGCTACATACAATGTCTAGAGGTTCTTTCTTTCGTATCCCTACTGATGAAGCTAGAGCGATCCTAGATAGAATCCTAGAAGCTGAGATGGATAATACCCTCCATGATGATACCTACAAAGCCGAAGTAGACACTCTGCCGAATTCTTCACCTACTTCAGCTATCCCAAGTTTTGAGCCACAAAAGGAAGAAATTCCACCACCTGATTTCATGCTGGATATAGAATCCGATCTTTTTGCCGATTTTGGAAACATTTCAAACTACCATTCTATAGACAAACCCCAAAGCGGCCATTATAGCATTTGTTTACCAAGTGAATATCAATTGAGAGAGCTTATCTCAGTCATGAGTAGCGAATGGTTGGAGGAGTCAGAGCTTTCCTCTGAAGTGATCCGTTTGGATACACCTCCTATCACTATATGTTGTGCTTATGATTCTGATCAATTTGATGCTCTCTATAATCCTGTTGTGGGGATCAATATCATGTTTGAAGCTTTTACACTTAAATTATTTGGAAAATTAATTTTAACCCCCACAACAAAGTTCATGAAGGAATCTTCGGGACGATTGGTCCCCAGTCTTGGAATTGTGAATGTCCTACCCTTTATGGTAGAAGGCTCCATGATTCATTTGAACTTTTATATCTTTGATACATGGGACTTCGACCTGTTGATAGGACAACCATTTAGAAGACTCCTTTATGAAGGTCAAACTGGAAAGCTACACATTTCTTTTGGAAAGGATTTTAAATTCCCTATGACAATTTCTCACTCCTTGAATAATAAGATCGAGTCATCTCTTTTGCCTGATCCTATGGAAGAGGTAAAAGCTGCGTCTCTAGAGCTTTTAAATGAATCAGACTTAGAAGAAGCCCCTTTCTTCATAGAAGAGGAAGTTGAACCTTCTGAACCTGAACCTTTAGATGAGTTTGCAGAAACACCCAGACCTCCTATAGAGCTTAAAACTTTACCACCCGGTCTTATCTATGCTTTCCTAAACAATAATCCAGAGTTTCCTGTGATCATTAGTAATAAACTCACTCAGGAACAAACTCTGCGATTAATGACCGTTTTAGAAAAACATCACTCAGTCTTTGGCTACTCACTCCAAGATCTTATAGGAATTAGTCCTATGATTTGCACCCATCGCATTCCGACAGATCCTTCTGTTTCACCTTCTCGGGAACCCCAACGTAGACTCAACAACACGATGAGAGAAGTAGTTAAAAAGGAAGTTATAAAGTTGTTGCATGCAGGGATTATATATCCTGTGCCGCATAGTGAGTGGGTGAGCCCTGTTCAAGTTGTGCCTAAAAAGGGAGGCATGACTGTTGTTACAAATGAGAAGAACGAGCTAATTCCGCAACGCACCGTCACAGGGTGGCGGATGTGCATTGACTATAGAAAACTGAATAAAGCCACGAAAAAGGATCACTTTCCTTTACCTTTTATAGATGAGATGTTAGAGCGGTTAGCGAACCATTCGTTCTTCAATTTCTTAGATGGATATTCAGGGTACCACCAGATCCCGATCCATCCTGATGATCAAAGCAAAACCACTTTTACCTGTCCATACGGAACTTATGCTTATCGTAGAATGTCTTTTGGGCTATGTAATGCACCAGCTTCTTTTCAAAGATGCATGATGTCTATATTTTCTGATATGATTGAAGAGATTATGGAAGTTTTCATGGATGATTTTTCTGTTTATGGAAAAACTTTTGATAATTGTCTTGAAAACTTAGACAAGGTTTTGCAAAGATGCAAAGAAAAGCACTTAGTCCTTAACTGGGAAAAATGTCATTTTATGGTTAGGGAAGGAATAGTGCTAGGACACCTAGTGTCTAAAAGAGGTATTGAGGTAGATAAAGCTAAAATTGAAGTAATAGAACAACTACCTCCACCTGTGAATATAAAAGGAATTCGAAGCTTTCTTGGCCATGCTGGTTTTTATCGCAGATTCATAAAAGATTTTTCATTTATTGCTAGACCACTCACTCTTTTGCTAGCCAAGGATGCTCCTTTCGAATTTGATGATGCATGTTTAAAAGCTTTTGAATTATTAAAGAATGCACTTATCTCTGCACCAATCATTCAACCCCCTGATTGGTCGTTGCCTTTTGAAATTATGTGTGATGCTAGTGATTATGCTGTGGGGGCAGTTTTGGGGCAAACAAAAGACAAGAAGCATCATGCAATTGCTTACGCCAGTAAAACTTTGACAGGAGCTCAACTTAATTATGCAACCACTGAAAAAGAGCTTCTGGCTGTTGTCTTTGCCATTGATAAATTTAGATCTTACTTAGTAGGAGCTAAAATAATTGTTTACACTGATCATGCTGCATTAAAATATTTGCTCACTAAAAAAGATGCTAAACCTCGCCTAATTAGATGGATCTTGTTACTCCAAGAATTTGACTTAGAAATAAAAGATAAAAAGGGAGTAGAAAATTCTGTTGCTGATCACTTGTCTAGAATGCACTTTAAGGATCCACAGGAAACACCCATTAATGATTCACTCTGGGATGACATGCTCTATGGAATCAACAGGTCTGACCCCTGGTATGCAGATATTGTTAATTTTATGGTTTCAGGGTATGTACCACCAGGAGCGAACAAGAAGAAGCTTATTCAAGAAAGTCGTTCACACATATGGGATGAGTCATACCTCTTCCGAATATGCGCTGATGGCTTACTCAGAAGGTGTGTGACCACTGAGGAAGGGTGGAAGATCATCGACAGATGCCATTCATCACCATACGAAGGTCATTATGGAGCATTCCGTACATATTCAAAGATCTGGCAATGTGGATTCTATTGGCCTACAATGTATGAAGACACAAGGCAATATATCAGAAGATGTGGGCCATGTCAAAGGCACGGAAACATAAATACAAGAGATGCTATGCCACTCACCAACAACCTTTAGATTGAGCTCTTTGATGTTTGGGGAATAGACTACATGGGTCCATTTCCTCCATCAAAGAAGTGTGAATTCATCTTGGTGGCAGTTGACTATGTCTCCAAGTGGGTAGAAGCACTACCTTGCAAGCGTGCCGACAATATTAATTCAAAGAGGATGTTTGAAGAGATTATATTTTCAAGATTTGGAGTCCCTAGGGTGGTGATAAGTGATGGGGGATCACACTTCATCGACAAACGCTTTGAGCATTATCTAGCAAAACATGGAATCCGTCACAACGTTGCTACCCCATATCATCCTCAGACAAGTGGCCAAGCAGAGACTTCCAACAAGCAAATCAAGAACATTCTTCAGAAAACAGTAAATGAGATGGGAACAGCATGGAAGGAAAAGTTACCCGATGCACTCTGGGCATACCGGACAGCATACAAGACCCCAATTGGAATGACCCCATACCAATTGGTGTACGGGAAGACTTGCCACTTGCCTGTTGAACTAGAGTTCAAAGCACACTGGGCCATAAGAAGATGGAATATGGACCTTGATGTTGCTGGAGATCATAGAAGAATGCAACTATCAGAATTGGAAGAATGGTGAGAGAAAGCATATCACAATTCGAAGATCTACAAAGAAAGAGTCAAAAGATGGCATGACAAGAGGATCAAGAAGAAGGAGTTCTCACCCGGAGATAAGGTATTACTTTTTAATTCCAGGGTGAAGCTTTTCGGGCATGGAAAACTCCGGAGTAAATGGGAAGGACCATACAAGGTAGTCAATTCATCATCCCACAGAGCTATTACACTTAAAAACGACGAAGGTACGTTATTCAAGGTAAATGGTCAACGTCTTAAATTATTTTTAGAACCCAATAAAGAATTAGAAGAAATAGACGTGATCCATTTTTACCTTCCGATGGAGAATTAAAGCCCGACCTTTTTAATCTGACGTTTTTGGGCCACGTATATATTTTTCGGGATAAAAATACTTCTAGAAACACGCTCGAGCAAGCGGGCCCGCAGAGGAGGCAGGCCTAGGGTGGGCGCCCTGAGGATGAGGGCAGGCACCCTGCCCTGGTGTCCCCTCGGCCCCGGCCTCTTCCGACGGTTATCCAGAAAATTCCGCGAATGGGTTGTTACGCACGCCCGGCAGCGGGATGGATCTATGGAAACCCTAGAGGCACTTTTTGACCCCTATATAAACAGACCCCTGACGTCAGCTTTCAACACCAATTCATTCGATCCTTCTCTCCTCCTCAATTAGAGCTTGTCTAGTTCCTTGCTTCTCCAATGGCCGACAAGACCCACCGCAACTGGGAGATCGTCCCTTACGACCTCAACCGCAAGCCCAAGGATGACCCCGACGCCTACGTCCCGGCCAACACAGAGCGACAGCTAGCAGCCCCACCATCAAACCAGCGCAGCTCAATCTCATCTTACTACGCCCAACCAGTTCTTACTGCACCACCGCAACCCCTTCTTCTCAAGGGACTGTCGTCCAAGCAAGAAGCCATCGTCAAGACCAACCGGAGCGGCGAGATCAGCAGCGTCCACTACACTACGGAGAAGGAGAGGCCCCGCTTCGAAGGAGTTAGGATAGCAAAAGTTCGCTTCATCCCACCAAAGGAAGCTCCTAAGCACGCTCTCAATTCGTTTGAGACACCACCGAAGCGCCGCAGGACCATAGCAGATGTGGATGAGGACATCAGGACAGCAAATAGACATATTATGGAACTTCAGTCCACAGTTAGCTCCCTTAGTAGGCAGGTCTCCAACCTGAACACTACTGTGCTCGCGCTTAAACGTGACCTTTCTGATGCCCTTGCTAGGATCAGGGATTTAGAGCAACACTGAGCTATCTAGATTAGACCTTGAGGCAGTGTGTCTTAGTCTTCATCATTAGATTCAATTAGATTCAATTTAGTTTAGATTAGTTCGCTTCATTAGTCAGTATAATAAATGCCTCAAGACAAATAAAGATTATTATTATTATTATTATGCCTCGTGTATCTCCACTTTATTTTTATGCAAGAAAGCAGGAAACAAGTATGGGGGAATCCCCCGACATGGTAAATGCACTTCGATTGCACCACTCCACGATTCAGGTACATACTCTGCACGCTTTATTTATATATATACAAATACATATTGGGCTGTGTAGAATATTGTTCCTAACATGATAATTTAAAAAGACAAAAATATTTTTAATCATGATCAATCTCACTCTGTGATATTTCTGAAAACCTGCATTTATTGAAAATCATTTTAAAAACCATGTGTTACTCAAGTCATTGTGGAATGTGAGATGGTAGAATATGAGTATCTTATTCTTGAAATCTTTGTTGCTTGGAGATTTTCTTTTCAAAAACTTCAAAAATATAGCTACCATCCTCAGTATTTTATATGCCTGATAAACCTAAAAATGTTAATTTGCTTTGTATTGAGTTTGTGCAAAACGAGTTAGACCCTTGTTGAGAGATTTATCATGCTCCCAAGATCAAGACATTTTTATTCAGAAAGATTCACTCTTCCGAAGTATTATTGCATTAGAGGCATGGGCTATGCAAAAATATATTTCGAGGAAATAAAAAGGAGCAAGTGCTCGACAACCTCGCAGAAAAATGGACAAGTGTCCGGAAGTAGAATTAGGGGTACCTCAGTATCCACCTGAAAAAAAATGAGATGATAAAAATATATATGGTAAAAAGAAAATGATAGCCCATGGTCCGTCTAATAAGCAATATGCCAGTAAGAGTTGACAAGTTTTAATTTTCAAAGTCTTTAATCTAAGAGTATGGCATTCCTCTCCTCGGATCCCGTTTTGACCCAGGCAATATATGCAAAGTAAGTATGCTTGAGAATTTCTACAAATTAAAACAGCCTCAGTGAGATATACAAAAGATAAATGAGTGATCTGAGAGCCCCTATGAGGATAAAGGTATGCTAAGTTTTCTATTCAAAAATATATAAAAAACTCCAAATGACAGGGTTGAGAAGAAGAAAGGATCTCTACTTTAACCATATATTTTCCTGACTATAGTGCACAGTGGACATTCACAACACCCTGCAGGTATAAAAAGAATGCTTTACAATGTTTCAACCCCAGTTATTTTTCTGAACCATCCTTTTCTCGAGGACGAGTAAAAGCCTAAGTATGGGGGTGTTTGTCGACGGTTCTTAAGTATCAATTTTAATTATCCAATAAATAAGGAAAAGGACCTATATGCAAGCAACACCTAGAATTAGGGTTTGATCTGACAGAATTCCACAAGTTTTGTTGTTTATCTGTTTCTGCAGGGGGTTATCAGGAAATACAAAGGAAAGGCCCACACGTCGGAATTACATAGAGATATTAACGTGTTCACCGATTTTCTATCATCTAGAAGACTCCAGAAGCCACGGGATCGAACGGGAGGCCGAACGGGCCCGGGACCAGGGCGCCCGCCCTGGACCCTGGGGCGCCCGCCCTAGGTCTGCAACCAATCAGGATGAGTCTCGCGGATTATGCCCCACCGACCTAAAGGATCAAGGAAAACCGTGCGATTAATGTCGGTTTGATCCGACGGCCCAGGTTCACTTGAAGGGACTATATAAGCAGGACCCCTGGCCCCTGGAGAGGAGAATCCAAGTCTATTATTTTCATATTTTCCAGAGAGGATTCAGAGAGAGAGGTTCCCTTAGGGTTCCCACCTCATTAGGGCTTAGCATCCAATGTGAGATTAGACTTAGTTCTTCTAGATTGAGAGAGATAGAGTGGAGGTATAGATCGAAGGAAGCCCGGCCTGTCGGTGACTACTTCGAGGTTGTACCTGCAGGATCAAGTTCTCCTAACCCGAGGCTTGCTCCTAGGATTCTTCAGTATTTCGACTTCTAAATTCTAGTAAGTTCTTTGTTTTATTGTTCTTTGGTTTATGAGTTTACTTTAATCTCTTCGCGTAGAGTTTAGAGTAATCATCTCTAGCGTAAACGAGGTGTTTGGGCTAGGATACTCATAGATATCCCCTGTCTAGCCGGACCGTGGTAGTAGCGAGGAACATGACATTTCCGTAGCTACCTTTGTATTCCATATCCCGTTAGCAGGATCGATAGGGTTTATAGGTGCGGGTCGAACATCCTTTGAGGTGTCTAGATTCCGTGAGCCTCCCCAATAGAGCAGTAGATCATCCTTACCAAGGTTAGAATGAGAGTGCAGTTGCAGTCTTCTCTATACATCGCTCACATCAAATCACAGTGGTTGTAGCCTAAAGGTTAGTAGTAATAGATTTGGTTAGTCAGATGCACGCTTTCTCCTAGTGGTAAAAAATAAATACGATACTCTGGATAACATCCCGGGTGAAGTGCTCACCGATATCCATGCGCTTGCGGATCATTTCCTAATTGCGTTACCAAATATCAACATGGGACATCCTACTCCCCTCTAACGGTGCCTCTGGGGTCATCTGGTCGAGCCGGAGTCGATGCTGCGTCAGCGGCATCACCCTCCGATGGTGGAATGCCACGGCCACCATCCCCGCCGTCAATCCACGCCGGCGGAGCTTCCGCAACGCAACGAGCAGCGGGTCCAGCTTCGGCTTCTCGTCGTCCACCACGCCGTACGACCAGTTCTCCTCTCGAGCAACCAACACCCGGCCGGTATACTTCAGCAGCTGACCTCGTCATTACGGAGGTAGAACCAGCTGTCGTGCCAGCCGCTGTTTGAGGAGATCAGCTGCGCCGGGATGTATTGGTCACTACGGCCGGACCGGACCTGCAGCACGCAGCTCCCCGCACGCACCGCGCGCCACGCCCCCCGCCCTTCTGCCTTTTTGGCGAAAAACTCCGCCCTGAAGAGATGGAGCCACAGATTCCACTGCGGATTCATCCCTAGATACCCCTCACAGACCACCGCAAAAATGGCGGCCTGCGAGACGGCGTTGGGGGCGAGGTGGTGCAGCTCCACCTTGTAGTAATGGAGGAGCACGCGCATGAAGGGGCTGGCCGGCACGCCAAACCCCCTCTCGCGGAAGCAGACGAAGCTCACCACGTAGCCTTTCGAGGGCGCCGGCTCCCGGTGGTCGGGCGGCGGCGCTCTCCACTCTGGCTGGGACCGGCTCGTCTTCGGCCGCAACAGCCCGTCACGGACCAGCTCTTCCAACCTCTTCTCCGTCACCAAGGAGGCGGCCTAGGCGTCGGCGGGGAGGAGCTGGCTCTTGCTTGCCATTCTCGCTGGGAAGCTTCGCAAGCAAGAGCAACGGTGGCGGCGCTAGATGAAGGCTGAAGGGCGCGAGGGAACAAAGAAAACGATCTAGGGGAAGGAAGGCAAGAATGCAAAGGACCTGTGGTGGAGGACGAACCCCCAGCCTTGCTCTTATAGCCCTGATGGAAGCCCAACGGGCACGCGAAAAGGTAGGAGCAGTTTTTGCATTCAATGCCCTCACCTAACCGTTTCCTCAAAACCCGCAGATATGGGCACGTGGCCGATCCGCGCACCATAACTGTCAAACCACGCCGCCCACTACCACGCCGATCTTGCTTCCCCCCTGAAAAGACGTGCCTAAACGGGTAAGGGGAAGGATCCGCGGACGGATATTCCCAGACGCATGGGTAACGGGCTCTGAGCTTGATATGAACCTCGAGGGAGCGGAAGCTAGCCCTCAACCTGGGTTCGACAGCTTCCCTCGAGTAACGGAGTTAGGGACGACTAGGGATGCGCCCATACATGTCCAGGGCTCGAGCCACGCTCTCGAGGCACCCCAGGACGTATTCGAGGCTAAAAGAGAAGGTCGACGTAGGAATCCCCTCGGAGGGAGGCATCGAGCCCTCGAATCCCATTGTAGGGAATCGAGATCCACACGACTACTCCTTGGCATTCTTGAGAACGCCTCTGGGCCGCTAGCCGACACCCATCGAATGGAGCACGGGCTCACACTCGGATTCCCCTGCTAGTAGCTCACCGGAGACCGTCGGGACTCGCCCAAATGCGGGTAGTACAATGTTCCCCACCCCTCCTCCTTTTTCCTAAAAAGGGGAGCGTGAGGGTCGAACGATAAAAAGACGGCCAAGACCCTGATCGACCTCGTGCGTACGAGGCTCGGGGGCTCGACCGCAACAAACCAAACCTCGAACGAAAGGGTACGGACTACACCACGATATGAGACCCTTCCCCAGTAGAGCGTATAAAAGACCTCGAAGGAGTCCTAATACTCCACCGAGGCCTCGGGGGCTACACCCGGCGGGTGCGCTCGCGCGCCCCCACCGGAAAAACTATGACGCTATGACTCCAGTTCATTAAACCGACGAAGCCTCTGAGAGAGTGACCACACACTCACCCAAAGGCTTGGGGGCTACTGTCGGTACCTGCAGAATAGGGGTACCCACAACCAACGATAAAAAAAATGAACGAAACGCTATCCACAACAAAGCCAAAGACAACACACCTCGACCGCGTACCGGTTCCGTCTCATACGAGGCCAGCTCGACGGAACGTCTCGACCGCGTTCCGACTCCGACTCATATGAGGCACCCCCGACGGGAATGCCTCGACCGCGCCCTATCTCGTACGAGGCCCGTACGACAAAGCACCTCGACCGCATTCCGGCTCGCACGAGGCTCGTTCGGCTATCGACAAATCTCCGACTCGCACGACCCCGGGTCGGATCGCTCGACCCACTCTATTCACCTACTCTGGGACAAAAGTCAGAGCATTTAATACGATCGACAGCTACCTCCTACCGACATGGCTATAGCCGTTACCGACGTGGGAGCAATACCGGAGTCAGGTCTCACTTTTTACCACCCATCCCAACATGGGAGGTGAAAACCTGTCACTATGCACACCATACCACGCACTGTTCTGCTACCGATCACCCTTGAGGAAGGATACGACAAGATCCAAACCCCACGATCTCAGGAATTCGGCCTTATCTGCCCATCGTCGACCCGGCCTCGACCCAGCCTCGACCTAGCAGCGGTCAGCAGGGAAGAAAAGCCGACGTGGAACAGGACTCAGGGTCTTTTCACCGTCTCCTCCCTGACGTCATCATGGTGTCCAAGGATGGCCGGCCATTCCTGGGGCACATCGCTACAGCCCCCCCTACAGGGATCGACAAAACTTCACCTCAAGGCACCCCGCGTCCCGGCCTCCTCTTACCCTATAAAAAGGGGCAGGCCCGGGCTCTACAAGGGCAACGGACGAACAAATGAACAAACCGACGAAAGTCAGAGGCCACGCACTAGCAAGCGAAGGCACACAACTCAGAGATCAACATCTCAAGCAATCACCCTTGTACTCTTCTTTCCTTTTGAGACCTGGGCTCAGTTCCCTCTCTCACAGCTTGTAACCCCTACGCAAGCACTTCGGTGCAAGGAAATACAACACACCTCCCCCCCCGCTGGACGTAGGGCACTCCTTTGCCCGAACCAGGATAAATCCTCGTGTATTCTCCTTGCATCACCATCCAGATTAGGGACACGCAGCACTCACTCGTCGGCTTAGGACCCCCCGGGACTGAACACCGACATGCATTGCTTTGTTTATGTCTCATTTCTTTTCAAATCTGCTGGGTGAGCAACCTACATTACAATCAACAAACTGCAGGGCAACAATTCTCATGCATGATCAAACCACTCCAATGTAAAATGCTTGGTCTATTAGCCTCTGGATCAGCTAATGTTTCCTCTGCTTACATTATTTAGGCCTGTCATATTAGTTGCCACTGTGACTGGTGTAGCAATAATACCCTACTATGATGTTGTCAAAATGCTTTTGCCGCACATGTAATGTTGTTATTTAGTTCAAAATGCTTTTGCGGCACATGTAATGGGTGTGTTCACTTCACATGCAAACCCAAAATATTTCCTCTTTCACTCATCACATCAAATCTTTGGACGCATGGAGCATTAAATGTAGGTAAAAAAGATAACTAATTGCATAGTTTATCTGTAAATGTCAAGACGAATCTTTTGAGCCTAGTTAGTCCATGGTTGGACAAATTTTGCCAAATAACAACGAAAGATGCTACAGTAACTTTTCACCCACTTTTCACCAACTGAACACACCCAATGTTGTTATTTAGTTCAATAAGTTTGCTTTGATGGCAGTTTGCTGTCTCCTTAATGGATTATCTTTATGTTTAGAAATCACATGAATTAAGGTGTGTTGTATATGACGCTGGCTTCCTTTGTCTCCAACGTTTGAAGTTGCTCTATGCACAAAACTTATTTTGTATTCTCAAATACACTAAGATGACGTCCTTCAACTACGAATGTTGCGTAACCATCCTTTTTCCTCGACATATTGGCACAAGCAACAAAGTGCTTCTGTCGCACTGTGCCTACGGGTGCGGCGAAGCGCGCGTGTCTTCCTAGTAATGCGTAGCGGGCGAAAAAAACTCTACTTACTATAACAATAGAGATAGATACCTTCTTAACCACACAAAAAAATAAGAAGAAAGAAGAAAACCACACGCACCACTCAAATAAAATTATGTCCACTCAAATAAAATTATGTTATGCATTTATTGTCACACCATAAGCACTTCTCGGCAACAAACACTAACAAAACTAGTAGTGTTTGCATCACAACAGTTATTATATATGTCGTCTTCTGCACATAGAATGGTCTTAGCTGCAGTTCAATCCCATGATGGCTATTCCTTGGTGACAACCGATCACAATCCTGCACACAGTTAATATATGAGATGAGCATTATGCCAGCCAAACATTCATGATAAATTGGAGTATATGATGGTACTACAAGTTCCAAACAATCTTAGAACCAATTAAAAGATGAACAACTAACAAGCATACTGTGTATGTAGACTGTTAATGCTCTAGTCTTGGCATGTATCACACAAATGTTCTAGTACGGTAAGACGGATAGTGGTAATTTGGTTGTCTAAACAGGTACTAGCTGGTTTACGATCGATGTCGTTACAAATGCACCATATTCAAATTAACACTTTTATATGAAGTTAGGATGAAAATATAAGAGGAATACTATACTATACATATGCAGGATTAGCCTCGAAGCAAAATTTGGATATATTGTTTCACACAAAATTAGGTTAACAGGTGCCTTCTAAGGCTGTGTTAGCAACCGTTTTGCAATGGCATGTGGCAATCTCAACCTCTTTTTACAACCTAAACTTTTGGTGCAAATAGTTCATTCTTCTTAGTTTCTAGCTAAAAATAGGTCAATTAATATTCAAATATTGTTTTTTTCTTTTCTCAAAGAAATAATAAGCTAGTCAGATGTTTTAACACAAAGAACACTGTATGCAAACAAATGCATCCAAAATAGAATTAAAATTACTGGGAAGGTAGGTGCTACTATAGAGTCTAGGACTTTAACTGGCCGCACATATGATTGATAAATTTGTCCAATAAAAAAGAATAAAAACATATAACTTTGTAAAAAAAATTGATAACTTTTCTTGTTTAATTCTGTGGTTTTAACTGAACGAGTGTTGTGGGTTAGAACATTATCATTTCTTGGTTCCTTCGAAAATATGATTGAAAGTTTTAGTTTATAGATACTCTCTTTGAAAAAAAAATGATACATCAAAGCACATTTTATTAATGTTTGTAACCCTAGCGATTCATACCTTGTGAATGTTTCTATCATAATGTTACAAATATATGTATTGACTTTAATGAGGTGTCAAGCATACTACAATATGAAGTTGCTGAAGCATTGCATGAATGTAGAAAGCATTAAATTTATATTTTTCATTTCAATTAGTGATATATAGTTATATAAAAGAAACTAAAACAATCCATTACCTTCTTAAGTCTTTGATATATCCAAGAGCAAGAACTACACCAAGGTTAATACCAACTATACTTTCGAGCCTGCAAGATTAAAAAGATAGCTGTTATGAAAACTACAAAAATGAACCTGCAACTTTGGGATTGTTAATACCAATTACACCAAGGTTAATACCAACTATATGCACCATATTAAGGTTCATGGTTTATGAACTCGTATTTATCTAAATAACACACAATATTTTTATTTTTATCAATATATCTATCAAAAGAAGTCAGTTTTTGCATGTTCTGTCATCTCATAAGTGAAACTACTAATAAAACTGTGAGAAAAAACTTCCAAACTTTCACTAACTACTTAGAGCTACATATTACAAACTAAACACCTAAACAACATGGACAGAGCAGAAATATTGCTGAAGCATCTTCCTAGAACCATCAAATAAAATGACAGAAAAAACAAGCATTTCAATATACCTGTAGTTAGTGGAGTTCCATAAACGAATAGTCCCATCATGTGAACCTGTGATTACTACTGGAAGTTCTGGGTGATGGTAGACACAACTAATATGATGTGCATGCCCTTTGAGGGTTTGAACAAGTCTTCCCGTCTCCATGTCCCAGATCTAATTAGCAAAGAGGATGTCAGTGAAGTACTGTAGTATTGTTTATTCCAAACAACATAGTGAGTGTATTCTTCAGTAAAGATGCTATACTTGTGCAGTCCCATCCCATGATCCGGTGATCAAATACTGCCTCATATCAATTGTGTAACCGTGAACACAAAGCAGGCCATCCGGGTGATCAGACAATGTAATTTTGCTCTCAGGAGAAGAAATGTTCCAGATCTGCAGAGCATAGCAAAGAACAATCTGTTTTAAGTCTCCAAGGACTGAAATTAGTAATATTTCTTTTGTGCAGAGCACTAAGTATGCAGGAAAACATTTTTTTAGAACACGACTTCATGCGTATTTCATTAAGAAGGCAGGAAAACATTTTTATAGATAAGATCAAAACTGAAGTCAAACCTTGATTGTGTGATCCAAAGATGCAGTTGCAAAACAGCTGGCATTCACTGGGTTAAAATTTACATGTGTTACTCTGTCAGAGTGTCCCTGAAATGTCCAAGTACACTCCCAGTTCTTCTCCCAGTCCCAGGCGATCCTCGGACGATGAGAGCACAAGAGGATCAGTGGGATGCACATCCAAAGACGTGATGTCACTATCGTGAGCTTCGATTCTTGTAACTTCTTCATCTGTATGGTAACTGTATACATAGATAGTCCCATAGCCATCACCAGCGACAATCCATTCCGCTCGCTCAATGAATTTAGCAGAGTAAACTATATTTGCAACACGATAATATTATGCATATGTTTGTCTGTGATGGAATGTTAAATTAAACTAAATTTTTTCTTGTTTCTTTGCGACTCCTTTATTTATTAATTTAATATGAGAAGGGCAGAATCCTGCCTGTTTCTTCTCTCTTTTTTCTAAAAAGAAAAAAGGAATAAATGGAAATAGTAATGCCAGAAAGGATACCTGGTCTCTCTGACAAATCAAAGGATTTAGCTATGGCCTGCACATAAATGAGCATATTCACTGTAACCAATTGAAAACAGAACTTGCTACCATTGTACAGATGACCAGATGAGATGGTGCAGCAACCTACCTGCACTTGGTAGTCCCAAATGGTAACCTCTCCTGCTTGATTAGTCGTCAGAATCCTACATTTCACAAAGAAAACATTAAATGTGAAAAAGACTTCATAAATCATTTCAAGCGCTATGTTGTAAGGCAGGAGATAACCATGGTTCCGTCGGATGTACGTCCACAGACAACAGCACATATGAAAACTTCCTATTGGATACAACCTGTGATTCAATCGAAACACTGAGCAACATTAATTGGTGAAAAATGTCAACAGTTATAACGAAGAGGCAATGGTTGAAACAAATGGAGGCAAATTACCTCGACCTCTGGCTGTTGCTGCTACCACATCACCATTAAAAGAGAGAAAAAAACAATACGAATACATTTGTTAGATGCAACATACACACACACACACACACACACACACACACACACACACACACTACATAAATAGTGGAAATGTTTACCTGAACAGAGGTTGTCTCTTTTAGTGGGTCAGAAACAACACTTAACTTTAGCTCATACACCTTATCAACTGCCATCTCTTTGGCTTCTTTAAAAAAATTGCTAAACTCGATGGCCGCTGAGTCTAGATTAGCATTCTGCAACTGCAACCCAACAATATGATCTTCCAAGCAAATGGTGCTCTCCAGGGTGAGAAACTCGTCACTGCTCAGCTGGGATCTCTTCTTCTGATCGCTAACTGTCACTATGAGTGTGTAGATGCACTTTGGCGGCACGATGCAACAGAGTGGCATCTTTGCTATGTACCTCTTGGGGCACTTTGCCAGAAGCCTAACAGCAACATGGTCATCCGTCTTGTTAGTCAGATGTAGTGAACAAGAGGTCAGCTGATTGGCCTTAAATGGTAGCTGAAGCTTCCTGGGGTAAATGCCGAGCAGCTTACTAGAGACGGAGTACATCTACAAGAAGAGAAATAAAAGATCGGTAAGGATACAGGCATCACAATGCACCCACGAAAAAGATGTGTTGACATGCGGCTGCATGCAGGTACCTCTTCATCCGTCGGGCCATTGCCCTGCATCTGCTCTGCCACGTTAGCAGTGTCCGTGACACCGACAACAAATTCGTTTTCTTCATTTTCTATCTCCACCCGGTCTAGCTCTGATTCCGATAGTTTTCTTTTTCTTTTGCCGACCAAATCGTTTTCTACTTTACTGCTGCTTCCAGTGTTAGCAACAACTGGATCATTTCCGTCCATTTCTATCATTGCCAATCCCTCGTAATGTGCAATCAGTACCCTGTAACTGATTAAGATGTGCTGTTTAGAAGTTTTACATGGGATCAAAGAGCACAATCTAAATAAAGAGGCACGAGCAGCAAAAGCCTCGTGCGTTTTTCCTTTGAAATAGAGGAGGTTATTGCCTAGTCCGAAAATTCGTAGCATGCTGTTAAAACAAAAAGTACATAATTTGTACGTGTGACTGATTGTGGCTTATACCGATACACAACAAACCTATAAAGTGGCCGTCGTACATAACCTATTACTTAATACTCCCTCTCTAGTAAAATAAACGTTGCCATTACTCATATATTTGTGAATATGTTTGTTGATTTGAATTTTGAAGACGGTATAGGTAAATTTGTCTTATAAAGTACTACTAGCGTACAACATGTTATTTAAAGTCATGCATATATACTTACACAAGTAAATAGTGGGCACAATGTTGCCTGTTATAACCAACCATTGCAATATTGCAAATCACAATCTTGTGATTTTAGGAGTGCATGCTCATACAAAGGTAAGGGATTTACCACTTGAGGACGCACAACTGGCAATGCAATGAGATAGAGCAATTACAACATGCCCGTACTCTGTTTTCAATGGTTAAGGCAAACAAATTGGACTCCAACAAACTTCTACTAAGGTCATGCTTTTAGGAGATCCCCAAATCCTTGCCCTCAAGTCCCTTCCCCCTATATCTCTAGAGGTCTCCCTACTTTTGATTTGACATTTTCTTCTCCTCATGCTTCCCCAATGTTGAAAATTACAAAATTGATTGTTGGAGGTTCTGAAAAAGGCAAGGGTTTTCTCACTCCAGAATGCATAATTGCCGATGTAGTTGAGCAACTCCAAGAGACATGTCATCCCGTCTTGTATAGTCCTATTTGGCTAATTTGGTGTAAAACAGGCCTCCAACAGATTGTCTACCTCCTTTTGTAAAAATAGCCATGAGCTATTCCTTGAATCTCGCTCGTCATAGATAGCCAGCGTTGCTCGCTTGCCAAATCGCTGTTTCTCCCGCTGGCTCGCGCAGCATCGTCCTAGGTGGTCTCTCCCACGCATGCATCGGCCTTTCGCGCATTTTTTTCTCCCGAGCGCTATCATCCGGCGATCAATGACCACCATGCCATCAGCCAGCTGACCTCTTGTGTGCGGCATCATCACTGCCGGCACCAGGAAAGGGCAGCCGCTCGAATGGTGTCCATGGCCTACGTGCATGTTGACTTGCATGTCATGTCTCTCGCCAACAGCCAGGCGGAGGCACAAGCCCCGCGAGGTGTGCCGCCAGATGGGCAGGACAGGATGCACCTCGTCGTCGTCACGGAATGCGCAGGTCTCGAGTGAGGTGTGCGCATGTCGAGCTCCGTGGCTGTCTAGAGCTTTGACGAGCAATCGTGTTGCCAGAAATCCAGGATCGGTTAAGATTTTTTTTTGAGCAATAGGATCGGTTAAGATTTGGATGACAGGTATATTGACGTGGCATGTTTTCAAATATACAAGAGGCAAAATAGCTAGGCTGTTGTAGAGTCCTCCTTTTTTTAAGACTTTTCTATTTTACACAATGGCTAAAATAAGGAATTTGGCTATCAGTTTTAAACGAACTCTTGGAGTTGCTCCATTCTGAAATATAAGTGATTTGTAACTACCCTAAGCTAAACCATCCTAAGTTTGACCAAGTTTGTAAAGAAAATTATTAACATCGACCGCATCAAAGAGCTAAACTGTGAAAATAATTTTTCATGATCTATATATGGAAGCTCAGTTGGTATCATAAAAAAATTTCTATGAACTTGGTCAAACCTAGAATTGTTTGACAACTGGAAATCCATTACATTTTTAGGAAGGAGGGAGTAATTACTTAAGGATTACCACTTGAGCCTCAAGAGTCTGTTAGGATAGGGTTGATGGAGACTGAATTATAAAGATTGATATAAAAGCAAATAGGTATAAAAATGTTTAACGATGAATCTAATGGCTATTTGATATTATTATTTTTATAATTTTAAGATATTTTGGTTTAGTGACAAAACTATAATGTTAAGTTTTTGGTCCATAACTTGATGGTCTGTGTGTAGCAATGCATGACAATCGAACAACACTGACCAGTTGGGATTGTTTTCTTGCATACCTTCTTGAGCTATCCATACATACTTTTACATCTTCAACATACCCGAGGCCAAAGTTAAATGTCCTCTCAGGCCTGGCAGAGTACAAGGCATATACTATATTTGTTATCAGTGGACAAACATTGAAACACGTATAGTGCACAGTAGTAAAAAAGATTGAAACTCTCCTAGTGGAAATCAACGAAACTAAGCTTCAAACTCAAATAGTATTAAGCGAAAGTGAACAGACGATGATTGTAAATTAGCAGAAACATGATAGTAAAGAAACACTATATATTGTAAATTAGAAGACTGTAACAATGATCAAGTTGTATGCATCGGAAGATGGAAAAAATCCGGAACTCTGTTTTTATTATTATCTAAAAAACAGATAGGGAACGGTGCAATCTTTTGATGTTCGACTGAATAAATGTGTTACGTACGGGACATCCCACAATCACTATATACGTCTATAGTCCAGCAGGATGATCAATAAAGAAGACACAGTTATACATCTGTAGACTGTAGCATTGCTGTTCTTTATTCCCTCGTCTCACTGACAAATGACAATATATTCTATTCTAACGACCGCTGACATGCCCTGCAAGTCGTCATGTAATGTATATATAAGTTGCACCGATGTATGCATCCTACAAGCAGTAGTCATGTGCTTTTACCTGAGGGTATTTGGGTTCCATAGACAAACAGTTCCATTATATGAACCAGTAACTACTACATGCTCGAGATGGGAACAGATTGCGTCCACTGGACCAAGATGTGCGTCTTTGACTGTTTCAACAAGATTGTGTGTGTGCATGCTCCAAATCTGAGTCAACAGAAGAAATGGACTATAATTAATAATGCTTCGTATATGTATGTTCAACATCGTACATACGGAGAAGATGCCACACCTTGATAGTCCCATTATCGTGACCAGTAATCAAATACTGCTGGTCACCATTAGCAAAGTAGTCGAAGCAATATATAATACCTGGATCTTCCAATTCTGACAACATGAATTCAGCAGAACTAGGAGACTGGAGACTACAAATCTGAAGAAGGATGGTACATAGACCGTCAGAAGGTTATATTACTAGATTGACTAAAGTTTTGGATAAAAAAATGGTACAACACTGAAACCTTTATTCCTTCATAGCCAAAAGCTGCAAAAGTATTCGTATCCTTTCTGTTTAAAAAGGTGACTTGATAGACCTTGGTAAAGTCAGCAAACTCAAATATTCGAGTGCATTCCCAGCCCTTTTCCCAGTCCCACAACTTAACATTTCCCTCGGACAAAGAAGCTGACATCACATATGGCTCAGTTGGATGAACTGCCAAGTCCACTATTTGTTGTCGGTGAGCATGGAAATGCGCGAGTCGCTGCATTTCCTTGTAGCAATGCGCATGAATGCAACCATCCACGTCTCCAACCACAAACCATTTCTTGCGTGCAACAAATTTGGCCATAGTCACACCTGAGAGTGCAGTGATTAATTTATGTTTATTGAGCACGTGGTCCCCTGGGAAAAGGAACAACTGGAAATAGAAGAAGAAAAATCACCTTTTTTCAGCAAAAGCATATTGGACAGATCCAACTTTGCCTGCGCATACACATAAGAGCCATTCACATTGCTACTCCAAGTAGCCAATACTCTCTCTCTTCCAAATTATGAGATATTTTGGCTTTTCTAGGTACATACATTTTGTTGTAACTTAGATATACATTATGTATAAATACATAGCAAAAGCAATGAATCTAGAGAAGCTAAAACGTCTTATAAATTAGAACAAAGCGAGTAGTATTTTATAGGACTATTTCTTGAATAACTGACACTAGAGGTTAATATGCCAAATGATAAGAACAATGTCACGCTATGCACAGGGCACGTCATCAAACAAATAAAATCTCAATATTTTAGGTGGTTAAGCGGTCTTCCACAACCAAGAAGCTTGTCGCACATGTTTGGGAGATTGTTAAGATGATTTAAGAAAGAGTTCAAACCTTTAATACTGCTAGGGGTGGCCCTTGCTTGTTAATCACTTTGGTTATGTAGGAATGATTATGTTTTTGAAAAATAAATCCTCAACCTCTTCGTAGGTTATATTCTTAGTTGCTCACTGGTTCTTCATAAGTTGCTCTCGCGGGATTTGGCATTCTAGTCTTTGAACTGATTATCACTAATAGGTATGTGGGTCTTTCTTTGGTTGGCTTTGTGTCACTTGTAATGCATAAGAATCCATGAAGCAATGTCATATTGGGAATCCATGCATTTTCATAGAGATGGGTAATTTGGTCTTTTCACATGACACTTAACGGGGTAGTGTCGTATAGAGAAAGAAATTTGGATCAGGGCCATAGAAGGAATAAGTGAGTTTTCCAGGACATATAGGGAATTTTCTCTTCTTTGGTTAGTGACGAGAACATATGGGTATGTTAAGTCCTGAGATTAAGGGTTCTTAACCGACGGACCCTCCGACGGACCCTTCTAGGATCGTCTGGGGGCTCAGGGGCTACAACCATCGGATACGCTCGCGCGCACCCTCAGACCGAGCAATCAGGCCGAGCCCAAGCACGCCGCTGCCTTTGCTCGACCCCGAGCCTCAGGCTCCCGATCGACGAGAAGCCCAAGCCTGGCCCTTGGCTTCTGCTCGGTCTACGACGGCAGCCAAGGCCCGGGCACAAGAAGACACGCCCCGAGCCATCGAGGCTTGGGGGCTCCTCAGCACTGCCCCTTGGGCATGGGCTCTATCAACCGCGCCCCCGACAAGGTCACGCACATGGCGTGACGCAAGAAGACAAACTCCTTCGCAGCCTCCAGGGGCTCGGGGGCTACCGGGCCTGCATGTCAGCCCCTGGAGCCGACCTCCTTCGCCATCAAGAAGATTCCAGAAGGCGCACCTCGAGGAGACCTCCTTCGCCACCAAGAAGACTCCAGAAGGGCATCGATCGGCCCAAACCAGGATAAACCGTTGTGTCCCCTCTGTGATTCTTGTGTTCTTGAGTCCACCCAAGCCATCGGAGACACGTACTCTGACACCGACTCGAACAACAATGCTTGCCGTGGTTCCGACCCCGCGACAGCTAACTTTGTGTCTCTTGTAATGCAGAAGATAGAAGAATTGTTTTCAAGACTTTATATCTACTCACTGTATTGCTTTTGGATTTTTTAATAAAACTTCTTCAAGAAAGTTACAGCTAAGACATTACAAACAGGCACCGTCGCTGTTAAGACATTACAAACAGGCACTGTCGACTACGGATCTGCAGTTCCTTGCTGCAAGTTATAAGTTACTCAAATTTTATTGTTCTTGGCTGCGACAATTTTTTTATATAAAAATTGAGCTTGCAAACTATTTCCTCCATCCCAAAAAGATACAACTCTAGCACAGTACTAAGTTAAAATATGTTAAATATGACCAAATTCATACAAACAATTACAAATATTTATGATACCAAATAAGAATCATTGGATTCATCATCAAATATATTTTCATCTACTCCTTTCATCCTCTAACAATGCAATTCTCACTTCTTGGGAAGTCAAACAATTGTAAGTTTGATCAAATCTAAACAAAAAAAGTAAAGATATTTACGATACCGAATAAATATCATTAGACAGATTATGAGATGTATTTACATAGTAAATTTAATTGAAGAAATGAATGGTGATAATTTTTCAAGGGAATAAATGTTGATAATTTTTTCCTAACAACTTAGTCAAACTAAGAAAAGTTTGACTTATCCAAAACCTAGAATTGCATTCTTTTAGAACGGAGAGAGTAGGTATTTAGAGTTATAAATGTTGGTACCTTGTTTACAAATTTGGTCAAATTATTAATTGACTATGAACACACCTACAATGTGTCCCTTTGGGATGGAGGTAGTAATTTTTTAAAACTGTCCTATACGCTTTAAATTGTTGTAATTCCTTAAGAATTTAGCGCTCGTGGGTGTACTTTTAAATATTAATTCCAAAATGAGTTTGACTTTGTTATAGCCACAATATTTCTACTGTAGCTGGAGATGGTGAAGCCCAAAAACCAACTTCACCGGCTTTTCCCCTTTGTTAGTTGATTCTGGGTTGGCGGAGCTGTAGCAGTTGTAGGCAAAGCCGGAGCTGTAGCAGTTGTAGGCAAAGCCGGTCTCTTTCAGGATTCACGAGCCAAACAGAAGGCCTTAGATTGTAACGTATTTGAATTATAACGTACACTCTGTAGTCCGTGTCCCAGAAAGATGTGATTCTAGTATAGAGGTAAGTCAAAAGTTTCACTAAATTTATATAAAAAGGTACTAATATTTACCATGATAGTATCATTGAAATATACAGTAATTTAATAGAATCTATTTGGAGTCATGAATGTTGATATTATTTTATAAAGCCAATCAAATTTAATATAGTACTCCCTCCATTCATTTATCTCCTTCATCTAACTAAAAACTTTTTATTCAAAAATCTCCTTCATATTAGCTTGGGACTTGCCCGCATTTATTGTCTGTTTGCTGCTCATTGGCTACCACCCGCCTGCATTTATTATCTCTTTGCTACTTATTGGCTGTTCCTAGCATGTGACTCCTCGTATGCGCTCAGCATGCGATGATTAAATGTAAACTAAGTGGTTTTGCTCTGTTCATTGGTCACTTCGCCAAAGGCTAAATGATGAAGATAAATGAACGGAGGGAGTATACCTTAAGCTAAACCTAAAATTATTTTACATTCCTGATACGGATGTAGTAGTGACTAGCTAGTGTCTGTGCAGCACTTACCCTGGTCTTGTAGTTCCAAATTTCGATGCCAGCTGCCACACCAGATGTTATTATGAGAACCCTGCGTGTACCACATAACAAGTTCTGTGAGAGCAAATGACAGTTTTTTTTTCTAAAACGTGCATAGCACGTATTTTATTAAGAAGAAGTTCGGAAACATACACGTCCTACATCACATCACAGCGAGATGCCATTAGTGATGAGGAAGAACACAAACAGAAAGCACCGCAGGGCGGTGGAACGCACACTAGTTTGCTTAAACTAAGGAACTAATTGTGCGACCTCAGAGCTGCCCGTTGCGTTCAGTCTGACACGTGCAGCACTCTCCTCCAGCGTCTTCCAGCCATCGGGTACAGCTTGCTCAAGGCGGCCTGCTTGGAGGCAGAAAGCGGCTCGGCAAACGTTTCGTGAAACTTTGCCGCAACAGCCGGGTCCGGTGTCTGTGACACGCAAGCCGGCTCGTGTGTCCACTTGCTGAGAAGGACACGCTTCGCCTGCTTTTCCGGGATAGGGTCGCGGTGGATGGCCTTGGCAGCTAACCTGACACTGCGCCTTGGGACGAACACAGAGTCGTCAACATGCGATACACGCCGGATCGGGGAAGATGTGAGCGGTTCCTCCAGCGGCAGCATCATGGATGAGATGAAGCTCTCCAAGGACATAGCAGGCTGCGTGCTCGGGGGTGGCGACCTGGGCCACATCCTCGGCCACGAGCGCGACTGTGAAGGGAGCCGCCTGCGTCCCAGCGTCGATGTCATCAGTGGCACGTACCACAGCGTTAGACTCCCTAGTGATGGCCGGAGGAGAAGCGGCGTCAACGTCTGGTCACTGGTCCCGCGTCGGCGAAGAGGTAGGAGACCGATCCGCTCCATCCATCCCCGGCGCCTCAGCATCAGCGAAGCTGAGCTGAACCATCCAAGGCGGCGAACGTGCCTCGACCTCCAGAGTGGCAGTTGTTGAAGTAGACGGACATGTCACCAGAACACCCGCTAAGTGACTCGCGACCAGGGAGGCAGCGAGCTCATCGAGCATCGGGTCGACCCAAACGGGAGGCCCAACATCCTCGCACAACGCCACCGCGAGCCGAACCGATTCGGGGGAGCACCGTGCGGCAGAGAAAGTAACGACGTTGTCGGCGAAGCCAGGGGTCGCGACGATGTTGAGCTCTGCCGACGGCCTGCCAAATGTCGAAGGTCCCATATCCGGCCGGGCCGGGCAGAGAATCCCTCCGACAATGACCGGTGCTTGCAAAGTAGGCTGAAGCAGCGGCACCAGAGTGCCGTGGGCTACCTGGCCGTTGGCGCCATTGTTGACATCATCGCCAGCGCTGCCACGACAGCATCGACGTGAGCCAAGGTTGTCTCCAGCCACACGACGCCGAGACCCACTCCTTGGGTGGTCCAAGGAAAGGCGGCGGGACGGGCAGTCGTTCTTGCAGTTCCTCGCCCGGTGCTTCGTGCTAAGGCAGAGAGGGCAGCGGGAAGGGAAGGTGCATCGTGCAGCGACGTGGCCCCCCGCCAGACAGTTGAAGCAGAGGCTGACGAGCGAGGGAGGCACCGGTCGGTGGCGATGAGGTTGAGGCGGGGCACGATGGTGCATGCGCCAACGGCTCTGAACAAGTGTGAAGCCGTCGGCGTCGACAAGCGCGGCCGCCCAAGGGACGTGGCGTTGAGGAGGCGCATCCGGAGGGTGGGCGCGCAGCGGCGTCGGAGATCGCCTGGTGTACGTTGTGGACCCGGGGCCACGCACACGACAACGACGGTGGCGGCCATTCGGGGCCGACTCCCAACGCCTCTGCCCAAGGCGTTGGTGCACGGGAAAACGCTCGGTCGGCAAAGGGCCAAGCCGTTGGTGCACGGGCAACTTGGCGACGATGGGTGGGGGTGCCGCTGTAGGACCGTCGGTGGGCCTGGCCCGACGATGACGACGACGACAGCGCCGCCTCCCATTGGCGAAGGCAGAGCCGTCCCCGTCCACGGCCGAGGCCTCCACCACAATGGCTCGACGAGCGGCATCCAGGTACGGCGACCCGGCAGCAGAGGACGCGCCATCGGAATCGTTGTCGCCGGAGTCCTCCATCCATCGCAGAGCCTTGGCTCTGCCAGCAGACCGCACTGCTGGGACCTCATCATTGTCATCCTCATCCGTGATGTCCTCGACGATGACCTCCATCGACTGGAGGTGGGGCAGGGCTGGATGGGGCGCCCGGGCCGGCGGCGTCGAAGCAGAGGCAGGCGTATCCGCGGCCGGAGGCGACGGCCGGGTGTCCTCCACGCGAAGCGCAACCGCGCGTGCATCAGGCACGATGGCGGCGGGGGAGACTGCGGTAGCCAGTGCCGGCGCTGGCTGCAGCGACGACGCCTGCAACGAGGAGGAGGCGACGACATCCCACAGCAGCTGGGTCTTCATCTTGGGCGCTGCCTCCATGTCCGGGGAGACAGGCAGGATGGGATTGGAGTTGGGGGAGAGGCTGGTGCTGGCTGCCGGTGCCTGAGTGGCCTCCGGCAGGCTGGGCTGAGGGACGATGCAGTTTCTGGGCGCGCGCTCTGGGGAGGCGAGCTCGCCGAGGAGTGCCGGAATGCCCCCACACCGACCTCATGGATGGATAGATCAGGTCCAGGGGAGCTCGGATCTGTGATGGGAAGGTGGGGGATGGCTTCTGGGCGGAGGTCCGACGGTGGGGGGCGGGCAGCGCCGCCATTGTCGCGGGGAGGAGGCGAAGGCTCGGGAGGGTGAAACGGGTCCATCTGGGTGGTCGAGAGCAAATGACAGTTGCGTTCAAGAACTTGATGAACACGAATTATTAGTTCTGATCCATATCATTTCAATGGAGAGTAAATAATCAATATTTGCACGCACCATGGCTCCAATGGATGCACGTCTATGGTAACGGTACGGTTCAGGGATAATACCTGATCAAATCAAACAAACGCTAATTACCACCAAAAGATTCAAGCATCACATATTACTATGAGCAAAATCAGAAAAAATAAAATTATGTATATACCTCAATTCTCGGCTGTATTGGTGTAACACCACCACGAAATCAAGCAGTCGCACAATGACGCCCAAGGACAAATTAAACAGAGCAAAAGTATATTACAAATAAATTCACTACAGAAAAAGAAAAATGATGTGATCTCAATCCATTGGTTAGCATGGGGAGTGATAAGTTTCACGCTTTCGCTTTAGGCCCCGTTTGGATGTTTGATACTAGGGGGGCTAAAGTTTAGCCCGTCATATTGGATATTTGGATGTTAATTATAAGTATTGAACATAGATTAATTATAAAACTAATTACATAAATGAGGGCTAATTCGTAAGACGAATCTATTAAGCCTAATCTATGATTTGATAATGTGGTACTACAGTAAATATGTGCTAATAATAAATTAATTAGGCTTATTAATATATTCGTCTCGTGAATTAGACACGGCTTCTGCAATTAGTTTTATAATTAGCCCATGCTTAGTCCTAATTGACATCCGAACACCCGATGTGACAAGGTTAAACTTTAGCCTAAGGATCCAAACACCCCTCAGTTGTCGGAGGGACATTTAGTACACGGGAAATAATCCAATTAATTCCACACCCTCCGAGATGAGCAGTATATTTACAGAACACACCTTGGATGTTAGCTGGCTTGCACGCTCATAAAGGCTCGTTATCTTCACCTCTTTCGTCTCATCATGAACCGCTTCTGGTTTGGTAAAATAGCTGTCAATGTTTTTTTCAATAGAAAAAAGAAAAAAGTCATCAGTATCCAGGTTGGCTACAACGCTCTGGATGCAAATCGTATCCAGGTTTGGGGGTGGACTTTGTTGCTTCTGCATCGTCAGAATGCAAGTATGAGTTGTTCTTGCAGGCACAAAGCCTCGGAGTGAACCGGCAAAGATGTCAGTATTTGGCTGAATCTTGAAGACAATGGGATGATCCGAGTTATTTGTCAGGTGCACTGGGCATCGAATCAGCTTATCTAGCTCGAAGGGGAAGCAGAGATTGAGAGGTTCGACAACAAATAGCTGCCTGTACAGTTTGTCAATAGTTTCTTCTGTTTCGTTCAACATAGTGATGATATCCTCTATACTCGGCCTTTTGTGGCTGTTGGATTCCACACAGTTCAGTGCAATCTTAGTGCAAGTCTTCACTTGGTTGCAATAGGCATGCAAATATGACGCATCTTTCCATCCTGCTGCCAGTAGCATTTTTCTCCAGTTTCCTTGAACCTGCAATTGAATCAGTAAATGCCGTACCATACCTGACTTACTATAAAAATGTGAGGACCCAAAACTACAAGAAAATGACCATTGTCGTCCTCATATTTAGAAATGACATCTCATACCAGATCAATGAAGTCTTGGGACTCGAGCGTATCATAATATGTGGAGTAGCCATCAGGTCCTACCAATACTTTTATCATTATGACACCCAAACTAAATACATCAAACTTGTTTGTGATTTTCCCCTTATCTACAAACTCTGGTGGCGCGTATCCACTGAAATGTATTTGAAGCATCACATTGTAAGTAAGAGTGAGGTAAACCTAATTAATTTATTTCATAGAAAAGATGGCCCAAGGCAATCTCCTTTCTAATATACAATAAGAAAAACATAAAACAATACATTGAAAAGGCAAAAGGCAACTATTTT